>BQNB010094315.1:0-26151 GCA_026074375.1 Tanacetum coccineum | reverse complement strand
CGGATCAAAAATTACTTCTTATTCTCACCAACGGAAAACCTACATTCATATCTTAACACTTATTATATCTTTTTTTCTTTTTCTTTCCAATTACTAATATTTTTTATTTTTTCATTTTTTCATACAAATAAGATCTTAAAAATTTAAAATTTTTGCTATTTTTGTGGGAAAACGGGTACGTGAGAACAAAACAATAAGCAGGTAAATCAAAATCGATTAGATTCCCTCCCCAAACTAAAACGAAACATTGTCCTCAATGTTTAAAGGCGGGTCTCTACGTAAATCTAAGCCGTTTATGAATTATGCAAAGATAAACGTGAATCGATAAGATGAAAGGATATTGGATTTCCCCAAACTAATTTCAAACAAAGGATGAGAAGCTCGAGTGAAACGGGATACAACACCGGACACGAGAGTCTTCAGAAATTGTTGGGTCAATCCTGCAAAAATCACAACAAACAACAAACACAAAGAAACCGGAAGAGAATAGCCACAACACATCACAACACATTATTTAAGAAAATAGAAAGAAAATGGATAAGCATGGGGTGAACTCCCACGAAGCGGCTTGTTTTTGTTCACCGAGTCGCAAGCTCGACTCGATCCCTGAATTAAATTGTCCTTAGGGAGAGTAACACTTAGAACAAGAAACTTCCATTGAAAATGCCACCGGCTCTAGATAAGAAAATGGAAAGGTGATGATGCCGGGGTCAAAAATGGTGTCTTCACTCCCGAAGGAGAGAAATGAAGAAAGAAAGAGAATGAAGGTCAAATCTGAAACAAGGGTGGGAAGGGTGGGTAAAATATCGGACATAAAATCATGCGGTTTAGAAACACCCTTAAACACTTTGGTTAAAATACCCACTTCGGGTTCAAAACATTTCTCAACATCCGGTGGTTCTGGTGGAGGACGAGGAAATGACTGTTCAAAATGAAATGATTCAAACTCGAGAAGCTCCAAAAGAGGTTCATTTGAATTATCAATGCTAATCAACCCCTCTTGATCGGGCTCAATCTAAAAAAGAAACGAATCATACTCGGGAAGAGAGTAATTAGCATGAGTAGTGGTACTGCCACTTCTCGTCTCTTCCGTATGATTGCTAAAGTCTCGGAATTCGGGAAAGAATTATCCAATGGAAGTGAAGTATCAGAACTTTTTTCCTTCAAAGAACGCATCACTATCCACGACGGGGATAGGAAATGGAGAAGGAGACTTGAGCACACGATCCGGAGTGAGGTTAACTTTCAAAGATTCAATATTAGAAATAAGACGATGTACGTTTAATAATTTCTCTCGAAGAAAAATGTCTTGGATTTGAAAAATATCTTCTAAATCAAACTCTTTTTCTTCTTGTTCGACATCATTCACCTCCTTGAAGCTATCGTACTTGATATAGGAAGGTGATGCATCAACGTACACGAGGTTCTCAAAAGAATCGTCATCACTCGAAGTATCATCATTTGGATCAAAATCGGCTTCAATAATTCCTGGTGGAATTGGAGCAATATAAGCAAGTTCACCGGTGAACTCCTCGAGAATTGGGTCGATCTTAGAAGAATAAACAATCGAAGTATCACGGTTAATCAAAGATTCCACAAGATCGGACTCAACATTAACACGATTATTATCACAAGTAGGCACATCTCCGTTTTCGTCAGAAATACCTCGAACTCCACTTGGGAATTGGGGCAAGGTTATCACCACTAGACTTTATGACTCGTCCAATTCCATTGCCGGATAGTGTCGAGGTATGCTCAACCCCATATTTAGAGATTATCGGGTTCTTTCGATACGTAAGCGGGTGTGATTGCTTTAGACGTAGAATATCGAGCAATAATATCTCCTAAAGGAATATAATCATCCTCGTCGTTATAAGTAATAGAAAGCATGTAACGATAGGCAGCAGAATACTTTTCTTCTTTGTAAGCTTGCTCCTTTTTTCTGAAAAAACTTCGCTTGCCCCCATTCATTAAAATCTTGCTTGAGTTTTCGAATTCTAATCTCACAATCTCTCTCGTATTCTTCATCAATCTTCTCGCCTCGAAATCTTTTAATATCCAAATCATTCTTGATTTCTTTAATTTTGTAATCAACCAATTGCTGCTCATGCCTCATTTCCTCGATACTCATATCCTTGATTTTCTTTCTTCGATCTCGTTTTATTTCTTTTAGCTCTTCAAGAATTTTACCAAGGGCTTCTTGACAATCAACGGAGTCCTGCGGGGGTTGTGGGTGGTCAAAACTGGAATAATCATAACTCGGATTAGGTTCATTGATCGTTTGACATTGATAATCATAGTGAGGGCCCCCACAATAAGCACAACAAAGATATTGTTGAGAAAAACTCGGTGAATTTGTGGATAATAATTATCACTAAAGTTTTGATTGTAACATGTCTCCTGTTCATAGACAAACGGGAACTGTGGTGAACAATCATAACCATAATGAGAATCGTTCCCACATAACTCGCACGAATATGTCTCGAACTGGGGTTGTGGAGGTGGGTAAGAAAAATTTGGAGAATTATCGAAAGAATTAGGTTTGGAATCATAAATGAATGAATTCTCATTTGGCAAAATCTGTGGGAGCTCATTAATGGTTTGATTGCATTGTATAGGATTAGAGAATCAGAACTTTTGGTGGACAATTATAACCGTAATGAGCACCTTTCCCACAAAACTTGCAAATGCATTGTTGACAAAAAATTCCATCTAATGAATCACCGCACTCGTAACAACAATTTTGGTTAATAAGTGGAGGACCTTGCGAAGACTTTTCACCGGGGTCTTGATTGACAACGATTGGCTCTTGAAGAGCATGAAGTATTCGGAACTTCGGGATGTCTAAACGTAGAAGTAACCTTGTTGAAAAATCGAAGATGATTATGAGGGTCTTGTTTACCCGTAAATTGATTACTTTGAACAAGATTAATCAAAGTTTGTTTAAGCTCAAAATTGTTTGCATATCATTGGAACAACAATTGCATCTTCGTATCCCTCGATGGGAGCTTGTAGCATCTGAGCCATGGTACGATTGTCGGCCATTGGAAACTCGGGTTCCTCAACAATAACCGTTGTTAATTGTTGTTGTCGACGATTTCGATTACGAGTTTGAGAACGAGTGCGCATGCACTAAAAATAAAAAAAATTAAAAAGCAAACTAAAATTACACTAACTTTTTTTAGATTTTTTTGGATTTTTGAATTTTTGAATTTTTTTTCTTTTTTTTTAACAATGTATTTTAAACGGATACACGGAAGACAACTTAAAACCAAATAATCAACTTACTTCATGGTAGCTCTTAAAAATTTCTTTTTAAGGTGAGCCGTACCTCGTAAGTGACACAAATGACAAGTTTTAAAATCTTTGGTTCGATTTGGGAACTTTTCAAGTTCACCGGAACTTATTTATGATAATACCTCAATTGAAGGTATTATATGTTGGTGTTCCTTTACCAACTTTTTGTATTTTATTTATTTTTTTTAGAACAATTTTTTTATATGATAACTATAGTAAAAAGAAAAGAAAAATATTTTTTACTTTTTTTGGATTTTTTAAATATTTAACAAAAATGAAACTTTCGAGGACGAAAGGATCTTCAAACCAAATCAACAAATGTAAAACGAAGGAATCTTTAACACAAGTCCCCGGCAACGTCGCTAAAAAATTTGATACACAATAAAATATATGATAATATTTCCAAAAGAGCAATTAAGAACTTTCCTAAAGTCTTCCTTAAGAAAAGCTCACTCTAAAAGATATATATATAATATATAATACGTATATTTAACCGGGAAGAATGATCACCCGGGTCGTTTCCCCAACGACTTGTGAAATTGAAACCACGTTTTAGCTCGGATTATGATTTGAATAAGAGAAAAGATATTTTTGATTATCTATAACTACTAAATTAAGCAACAATTAAAATGAATAATTAAAAGCAATTAAACACTTAAACACTTAACGGGAAACAAATAAAACGCGACGAATGAGCAAGTACACTAAGTTTAACCCCTAAAAATGCAAACTAAATTTCTAAACCTAAAATAGGACAAAAGAAAATTTTAAGAAAAAGAAAAACATTTTTTTGATTATTTTTGAATTTATTATGAATTAAAAACTAATTTAATCTAATTAAATTCTAAAAAATAGCAAATTAAGTCCTAAAAATTTAGAAAAATGATTTTTAAACTTAGAAAAGTCTAAAATAACATAAAAACTCAGAAAACTATTTTTAACTATTTTTAAAATTAAAATCCTATTTTTAAACTTAAAATTAAAAGCTTAAAAATGAAAATTAAAATCTAAAAGGTGTAAAAATATGTAAAACTAAAGCTATTTTTTATAAAACTAAAAACTATTTTTTTTGTATTTTTCTGAAACTTTTTTCTATTTTTTAATAATTTTTGAAATTAAAAATTTAAGAAAAATGATAAAAAATTAAATACTTAATGAAAAATTACCCAAAATTCAGGAAAAATCTAAGATACTAGCAGTAATCTAAGAAAAATAAGAACACTGAAAAAGCAACTCAAATAAGCCCTAAATTAAGCTTGATAAGCTACGACTTATATAAGAAAATAGAAAAGAAAAACGTGCTTATCTATTAAATTGTGCAAGAGAGTGTTGGATGAGCTATTGTAGCATATTGGTTAACACGTTGGGTCTTTGAGAGAGAGGTCTTGGGTTCGAGGTCTGGCAACCCCTTTTTGCTATTTTTTATTTTTGCTTATTTTCAAAAACTGAATGCTAGAACTATTAAGGACTTATTTTTAAAGAACTTTAATGAAAGAAACATAAGCTGAAAACCAAAATTGAGCTCACAAAGAGATTATGAAAGCTGCTGAATCAGAAAGTGGGCTTTTGGCTTATTTTTTTCTTGTTTGGACATATAAGCTTGCACAGGCTTCATTTTAAGCTCAATTACAAACTGAAAACTGTTTTGGAAAGCTTATAATGTGCTTAATCTAATTCTAACAAGCTACCTATCTGAGAAGTACTAAAAGATAACTAAAATTGATGATCAAATAGGCAAACTCAGGCACAAACTCAAAAAAACACAAAATTCACTTAAGCTAAAAGGCACAATAAGCTATATTAGATTATGAACTTTTGAAAGCTTATTAAAACAAACTTTTAAACTTTGAAACTAAATTGATAAACCTTAATCCTATAAGCGGGATACGAAATTTGAGATTAAAAAAGCTACTCTCTTTAACCTACTATTTTGGTCTCTTTTAAATTTTATAATTTTAAGCTAACATGCACCTAAGCCAATTAAGTAGTAGAATGTGGAAAATTGAGACTTAAATCTAAACTAAGCGATCTGAACTGAAAAGCTACTAAAATTTAAGAGTTTAAAAACAACTAACACCAAGCCAAATTGAAAACTTAAAGCAAGTAGTAAACTTATGTTTGTTTTTTCTGTACTACTGCTCGGTGCAAATTGTAAATGTACCAATTCTCAAGTGCAGGAACCAAAGGTGGTTTCTACTTCACTTGATTCACTCAATATGTGCAAATAACTGACATAAACTCAATTTTCAATTCCAAGGTTTACTATAAAATTAGCTAGCACAGATAAGCAAACAAAAATACCCTGTGCTGAATAATGAAAATATGCTCAAAACTCTTTGCAATATTGAAAACTAAATTATGAAAAAATTGTATCACTACTAAGTCCTAACATGAAAAACACAATGATCATAAAATTTACACAATCTATTTTGACTTTTGATGGTCAATGAGCCCTATTACTAACTACTCCTTTAACCTATGACAGATTTATAATAGGCTTATGAAATAAGATCTAATACAACTAATTTAAGTACCAGATGATAATTGCTTTATAATGAGCCTAACAAACATAATTCAATAATTGATTCAGCTAAGTTCTAAGATCTACACTATTTTCTACTATTTTTGTTTTTTATGACTTTTTAAGACAAAAATGAAGAAAACTAAGATTTATAACTATTAAACTAAAAATAGATGTAAATTAATAACTAATAAGCACAATGAAATAATTATAAGCACAATTAAGCAGATAGAATAAGCAAATAAGCAATTCTAACTAATGAACTATTATTGAACTAAATATTAAAGAACGCATGAGAATTTAAATGAAAAACTACTGTAGCTTCAGCTATACAGAAGCATAACTCAATTAACAAGTGCATACAAGCTCTACTTTCCTATTGGTTAAGTTGTATAAGTCCTGGAGACCTTCCATGTAGGTCTCCCTTCCAATACTTAATAGTCTAAAGTCAAGGTAAGGTCAATTTTAAACTGATTTGTTAGACTGCTGTAGGTATGATTAGGACTGCATAAGCTCAAATCCATGCTTTTAGACTTGGGGATGAGCTAATATGGCTTATTGAGGCTTTATGATTCCATAACTCAAATATCTAAAGTTAAATTTAGAGATTATCCAATAGGATTATAAGATAGGTTATCTCATTAACTTAAAAAAGTGATTACATTACTTAAAAGAAATTACAACTGATTTTAAGTAAAATTACAATAAAATTCTAAAAGCTACACTATGTGAAAAACTAGAAAAGAAAAGAGAGCCCCTAAATGTGTGTGAGTGTGTGCTATTTATGGCAATCCGAGGAAGCTTTTAGGAGTGCCTTCTTGCCCACACTCCTCTTGATCTTACCCGTACAATCTTCCAATCATTGGGAGCTCATTATTAGCCGTTAGATCACTAGGTAGCTCACATGGATTGCCAGCGTGGCAATCCGTGATTGAGGACTCTGGTGTTTTTTTAGGACATAATTTAGTGTAAAATTGAGTCCCCTTTGTGCTTATGTGTACATAGCACGTGTATCCTTTGCTTGTGAGCCAATGTGATGCTTTGATTGACTTAATTATCCACTAACCATTGTTGTTCATTGCCCATGGAATTGTCTTTTTGACCTCTAATTAGTAAAAAGACCTTCATTTGACTGGTAGTAAAGTATTTGGGAGCCGAGGTTGAATAGTAAACCATTTGGCCCTTTTTTAACTGAACAGGGTAAAACATATTTGAATTTTAGGCTTATTGCACTTTCAGTCCCTGTGGTTGATTGTTACTAGAGTAGTGTAAAAGGTACTTTCATAATTGGCAACTTAAGTCCCTGTGGTTTATAAAAATGGGTAATGGGCTTTTGGTTATGGGCTTGATATCCGGGTATGAGAATTAGGGTTTAATAGGCCCATTAGACCTTAGGGACTAATTGTGTAAATTTTGAAACTTGGAGGGTTGATTTTTTTACTTTGACTTCCGGCTCTTGCATACTCTTCCGTTCTCAAATCCGTGTTTGCCCATTTTTTTTGGCGGTTTTCTTGTGATTTTTGATATATCCGTACCTGCACACACAAAACACAAAAACAAGTATATTTTTGCCATTTTTAAGTTGTTTTTGTCATTTAAAGGTTCATTTTGGTGTTATCAGAAATGTGTATTTTAAACTTATCAATGAGGTTGTATTTATTGTTTACCCGTGGATTTACGCTTGTGTAGCTGTCTTTGTCTCTTTATAACAGGTTTATTTTGATGAGAAGAGCTTGGAAGTTCTTAGGAAGTTTCCTGGATGATTTTGGAGGACGATTTAAACCAGTTTTCGCATGTGTCTTCTCCATTATTGAGCAAACTAGGGGTATACAGATAGTTTATTTTCCTTGTTTTCTTTTCCCTTTATTCGTTTTTACGGGTACCTTCATAGAACATTGGAGACAATGTTCAACTTAAGTGTAGGGGGAAAATAATCCTTAAAAACTATTCTTTCATTTTCCATTTGCTTTGTCCTTAAAATGATGGGTAATATATCGAAACATAGCATAAGAGGTAATTTTTACCCAAATTTAAAATTTTTATGACACATACCGACGAAAACCGAGTATTAATAGCGTCTCATGGATAGGAATTTATATGACTATCACAATAACCCTGAGAATTCCACCGCAAAAATGTGAGGTTCGCTTTTAGATCTTTAGGAATTTGGGTATCTATTATTGATGCCCAAGATAGTTTATACCTTTAGCCTTCTCGAGTTAAGGAGTGACCAGTCACATGTGTCTATTTCGTCGTTACGGATGTGTACGTGTGGTCTTCGTCGCCTTTTCTAGAGCATTGAGATCGGTATTAAATTATATGAGTATACTGGTAGTATATTAAATTCTAGAACTTGTTTTTGTGATGTATCCCGAGACCGCATAGTAAGTATTTGGATTTGATTGATAAGAGGCATTAGGATTAACCCATGTTTTTAACCTGTAATTGTTATGATGGTCACACCGATCATATAACTTTCCTACACCCTTGCCATGCACTCACCTTTAGTGCAGGATACCCCTAGTACAACCCTTCGAGCCTATCCTTTTTCACGGTTCTCGTAATTTTCTGGTTAAGCCAGACTATTAATGAAGAGCATTGTCACCCTTAAACTAATCGTTACACCCAAATCGCCTTAGCCTACCTTGTATGTACTCATTTTTAGTACATTATTGTTTTAACCCAAGTTAATTATTAAGTCCTTATCCTTGTAAATACTGTTTCGGGAAGATTAGGATTCTTGGTAGTATTGATTCCGCGGAAGAATAGGGAAGAAAAGTTAAGTCAATACCCCCATATGTTTGTTAGATGATCTCTATGTAATTTTGATCCACTAAATCGGGTCATAGTTAGATTGTAATTACGAAGCATGTAAAAGCTATGTGTAGGGTACATGCCCTATATAACCCAACTTATGGAAGTATGTATGTTATTAAAAATATATATAGAAAAGAAAAAGAAAGAGATTGATGTAGAGTTGTGTAGAGTTTGTATATCTTCGTTCGAGTCTTGGCTTAGCAACCAAATCAAAGTGTATTCGTGTAAATAATTAGCTAACCCTTTCACTCCAAATTCACCAAAAAGCCACCCAAATGTATCGCCATTCGTTTTTTTTTTTTTTTCGGTTTCTAATTATATGTTATCTTACACCTACACCCCACAACCCTTTAAAAAGACCTCTTAGATAGTAATGAATAATGCTTGCGCCTAGCGGTGGAGGTTTGATCCTTTACCAAGCCTATGGTAATTTATATGCTATGATAGGTAATGAGTGTTGATATTCCGTTTCCCCCTTTTTTTATAATTTATTATACACCCGAGTGAAAGAGAGAATCCCAAACACTTATTTGAGGTGCTAGTATATACTTTATGTGCTGTTAATTACGAGGTCTAGAAGGTTTTGTTGTAAAATACTTTTAAAGAGTAGGTAAAATGACCCCTCATATGATTATTGTCTAGATAAAAAAGCCCATTTGCTTGAAGACCAGCAAATCCCAAGTGTAGGGGTATTTGATGAGGTGTAATTTTATACACTTTTTCGGGGTCGTTTAACCCCCTAAATCGTTTGTTTATGCCCAAAATAGGTACTTAATAATTCATTTTCAAGTATTTTGTATTTGGAAGAAATACACGTGACTTGGGCTCATTTAGAGAAGAAACGGACAAGACTACAGACCTACACCAACATTGCTCAAGAATTTATCCTTAGAAGCTGGAGACGGCGTCACAGATTACACGTGATGCCGTCACCACGATATCCATGACGGCGTCACAAGATCTCAAGACGACGTCAGATTGTATGACCCAGCCCATTAACTAGAATATTCTTGTCACGACGGCGTCACGATTAACGCGGACGCCGTCTCAGCGGATTTTCCTGTGATACAAACCCCGAAATTAGGGTTTTAAGTGTGTAACTTTAGATTAAAAAGAGGGTACGAACCCTAGTTCGTTTAGTAGCTGTTAGGGACGATTATAAGGCCTCAAAACCCTATTGTACTTCAATTCATGTTCTAATCAAGTAAGACTTATTTAATCATTCAATATGTCTTATTGTGTGATTCTATTTTGTTCTTGTTTAATCTATAACATGCTTGCTAAACCTTCTATTGTGTTTATTTATGATTGTATGAAACCTAGGATGTAGATCTTAGTGGTGTTGCTTCTTGTTATGAATATGCATGTTAGGTTTAGAAAACCAACTTTTGTCTGTATCGCTGTTGATGTGTCTAGGAAAACATAATTGTGCAGAAAGGATACCATCGGGTAACAGTCTTCATACTACCTTGCCCCTTATATGGTTGATCCACTCTTAATATATTTTCAAAGCATTTTATATACTTCTTAGGGCCTTGTAATAGTCTTCATACTACCTTACTTGTGCGTTGCCTTAACAGAATATTAAATAGACGGCGGGTTCGTGTAATTCGTTCATGACTTAGGAAATAATTACATAGATCATCACAAGTGTGACAAAGCAACAACACTAGGAGAAGCAATCTAGGGAGTAATACATGATTAAATAAACACAATCTTTATTATATTGTTATCACTAGTAGCTTAATTTAATATTTAGTTTAATAGCTAAAACTAACCACATCTCCAATATATGATTTCTTTCATAATATATAAAAATACAAAAAGAATCTTCCCTCAACCCTTAGAATTATGCTAGACCGTGATCAAGCCTTCTCAACCTATTCCCCTAGAGAACGATAACAACCCCCGAGTCTTGCCTATACTATTACTACAACGGTTAGGTACTCTGCCTAGGGAGTTGTAAACTTCGTGTAGAAGTCTTACAACGACCACATTAGTTTCGTATATCTGTAGAAGCTTTCGTATCTGTGGCTTCGTATTTATAGGTTTGTAGTGTAGTTTTGGTTTCATACCTTAAGGTTTCGTATCATAGGTTTCATATAGAAGGTTTTGTATCGCAGTTTCATATCAAAAGGTTTCGTATCTCTGGTTTCATATTTCCATGTTTCGTACAACAGGTTTCGTATCACAAGACATATACAGTTCCGTATTCTGAGGTTTTGTATTCATAAGTTTTGTACAATAGGTTTCGTAACATAAGTTTCCTACTTGAAGGTTTCGTATTTTAGGTTTCGGATTTGAAGGTTTTGTATTCCAAATTTCAGAGGTTTCATATAATAGTTTTTTAGGATTTCGAATCTTCATACTTGGACTTTCGTATAAGCCAAGGATTCGTATCTTTATGGTTTCGGATTCATTTGTGGTTTCATAATACATGCCTAGTTGTTACTACTCTTTGATCTCACGATTGCAAGTCTTTATTTCTAAAACGATCAAAGTTTGCATTGTACTCATTGATTGATTCGTATCATGTCTACTACAAATCAAAAGACACTTGAGGAATCAAGAGCTTCAGATAGACCTATGATTCTAGAGAAAGGAAGCTATGTGCCATGGGCAAGTCGATTTATGAAGTTTTTAGAAAATAAATAGGAAGAGGGAGAATTGATGAGACATTCAATTGATAATGGTCTATACAAAAGGAAAGAATTTCCTGATCCAAACAATGACTCAAAGACCATACCTGAACCAATCAGCAAAATGATAGCACATAGCAAAGCTCAATACTTTGCAGATATCAAGGTGATGAATTATATTCTTTAAGGAATACCCAATGATATTTACAATTTTGTGGATGCTTGTTCAGATACTTAATAAATGCGGGCTAGAATCAAAAGGTTGATGCAAGGTAGTGACATAAGTCAACAAGAAAGACACTTGAGGCTCGTGAATGAATTTGACAAGTTTGTGGTTATGGAAGGAGAATCATTAACATCTGTGTATGAAAGGTTTTCAACACTTATTAATGTCATGGATCGGAATAATGTTTGGTCCTTAAGATAATTCCTTAACACCAAGTTTTCTTAATTAGTACAAACTCGATGGAGCAAATATGTAACTACGACTCGTTAGGAATATACTCTCAAGACTGCAAAATATGATCAGTTCTATGATCACTTGAGTCAGTTTGAACCACATGTCAATGCATCTAGAGCAAAGAAAGCTACAAGGAATCATGATTTATTAGCCTTAGTTGCTAATTCCCATGTTCATTCGTTAAATTCTCATGCAGGTTCATCATACTTTCATTCACCACAAACATATGAGGTCACTCATCCTTTATCCGCGATTGATAACGATGATGATTATCAAGGGGAGATACAAGGAGATGCTCAAAAGACAAGCTTACAACTGCGATGATTTTATTGGCAAGCGCTATCACCCAACGTTACTCTGCTCCTACCAATAATTGTCTTCGTACATTATCAAGCACAATGAATCAAGCCGTGATACAAGATGGTCGTGTGAATATTCAAAGCAAGAATGTTGGCCACGCATGGAATGGAAACAAGAATGTAGGGAGGCAAAACATGAATCAAGCAACTAATGCAGGAAATGGTTTGGTTCAATCAATTAAAGAATATGATCAGAATGTCCAAAGGAATCCAATAACTAAGTCAACTCTGGTAAAAACAAACGTTTAGTGCTACAATTGCAATGAAAAATGCCACTATGCATGTGAATGTCCAAAACTGAGAGTTCGTGATGCAAAATATTTCAGGGATTAGATGCTACTCGCAACCAAAGATGAAGCTGGAGTGCATCTAGATGAAGAGGAGAATGATTTTATGCTCGACAATGCTTATGGAAATAACACGTTGGAGGAGCTATATGCAGCAGTTATCATGATGGCACGCATTCAACCTACTGATGAAAAGTCTGATGCAAAACCAACTTATGATGTTGAGCTCCTTAGTGAGGTAAATGATTCACAAAATTGATATGATTAATAGATTACTCTCAAAGAGTGATCATGAACAACGCCATCATAAGACTAGAAACTATTATACACACATTGATGATCGATCAAATTTAGATTCTGATTATCATAATCGATGATCCATATGTGGACAGATGAACTTGATATAAATTCTCATCGATCAATCTCTCCTGAATTTGAATCCCTGATAAATAATGTTTAAGTAGAGGCTAAAAACAACGCAAAATGAATATTGAACTGAAAAAAGCAGCAAGCGTTGCTACAACGGGAACTTGAGACGTGTAAGGAACTGGTGAAAGAACTTGAAAACAAACTAGAACAAGATTTAGGTTACAAAGAAGCATATGAGGAATTGCAAATGAAATTGAATCTGAAAAGGAACAACTTTTAAATGAAAAAGAAGAGATCCGTGAAGAACTTTTGAAAAAGCAAGATAAACTTTGAAAATAAAGCGTGAAACAGATTTTTACAAAAAGGCTTTCAAAGAAAGAGAAAACAAGTATCTTGAGGATATTGTTACATTAGAAGAAAACCTATGATCTCGTGATCGAATTATGTAAAAAATGTCACATTCACTTCAAATAATTCATATGCTTGGAAAAAAACCAAATAAGGTTTATGACCCACATTTGAAAACTGGGTTGGGTTATGAGAATCTGGAACATCTCAAGAAAGCCATTGAAGCAGAACCTAAAATGTATAATGGCGAAAAACTTGAAAGTAATAAATTGAAAGTTGATTTACCTGATTATGAGGAAACTCTTGAGGACGCGGAAGAATGGTCGATTAAAAAATGAAAGATAATGATTAACTTTATTTTACGAAATTAAATGCTCTTTATGAATCATTTGTTCCTCAAATAGAAATTCTTGTTGAACAAACTTATTTTTCATCTCCTTCTACTTCTAATGTGTCTATTGAATCAAGTTCAGAAAAGTCAGATTTACCTCTTAAAAAGATGCCTAATGGGAGTAAATTGCTAAAACTGTTTGTTAATTTGGACAAAGAAATTAAAGAGTTAGGAAAAATCATTAATATTAATCTTAAAAGGTTTGTCACTAGTTAATCATGTCACAATTAACATAAACCCGCATAAAGCTCACACAGTTGATTATAATCTATCTAGGAAGCTATATTGGTGGTTATATTAAATCCTAGCTCATGGAGGCTTTACCAACTTACGTCTTAACAGAAATTCATATACTAGTAGTCCACACCCACTTAACTACCTATGGAAACAGGACGTTATGTGTAATCCTAAGTCACCGGCTTAGTCTACCTATCCACTTAACCATAGATCAAAACAGGGTTTTCTATTGGTGATCCTATTAGTCTAGCTATATGAATAAGCATTATATGTTTCTATCCCAGACTCTTAGCCTACGCCCAAACAACACCGAAGTTGTAGCGCATTAAATATGTAGGACTAGATCCAGTTAAATGATAGGAAAAACACATAATTAAGCACATAAACGGGTATGAAGTGATAAACATAATCAAAATGCAACGAATAAAGAACAATCAATATAAAGACAAATCAAAACATTATATTATCATAAACATGGCTAATACCTATAGGTAGTAGCCGATTGTCATTAACAATACACGAAATCATAGATGAACGATTAAACATAATGCTAACCGAACGCGTATAGTGGAGTGTAGAGATTACAAGAGTTTTCCCAATGATCGGACCACTTTTTAGGACCTTCTTGGCTTCATTGATCTTCTGGAAATCAGACTTGGTGGTAAAAAGCATGTCTAAAATCGTATTTAGGTTTTGGTATTTATAGACTCTTAAAATTGGTCAATACGGCGTATTGGAACTCAATACAGCGTATCGGGGTTGCTTGGCGTAGGCTCCAAGAATAAAATATTTCAGAATTTTCTTGAGCTGGTATGGATACGGCGTATCGGACCTACTGGATACGGCATATGTATAGGACTTTATGTCTTCGTGTTTCTGTGAAGTTGCAGCACAGATTACATCATAGCGTTCCTTGATGATACGACGTAGATGAGTCCAAAACAAGTAATCTTCATATTTCCTTCATTTAAGCTCGAAATGCGTGCATTATTGCTATATCTTCACAAGAATCTCCATAATTACTACAATTCTCAAATACAAACGATTAAGTAACAATTCTTGCAATAATAATACAAAATGGGTTATTTATATAGGATAAATGATGTTATAAAAGTGACGTTATTTAATGTCATCAGAACTGATATGGTATGACATGTTGTTGGAAATCTAATTACTACTGCTTGCATTTTGCTTTCATATTGCACAATTGTCCACTCTTGAATTGTAGCATGGCAACTGGGTTTACTTCTAAACCTACAAGCTCACCAACGTAATGTTTACCTTTTCGAGTATCATTTTCAGGTGAAGCGAATGCTCGTTGATAGCAAGTTAGTAGGCCTTATAGCAGACTTTAAGATCATCCCTTGAGGATTCATTCTATTCAGACTCCATTTTAGGAATTCTATTTATGCTTTGTTTTGGATCTTTAAACTTATATCACTCTGATGTTGAGGAGCTGATTTGTAATAATTCAACTATGTGATGTGTCACTCGACTTGTCTTGGCACAAGTTCTATGCTTATTGTCGGAGAATGTTGTGACAGTTTGTTTCAATGCATTAAGATTTCTCTATATTGACGCCTTGTGTTATGACGATCAATTTCTCTGTCACGCCTCGTGTTTCCGCCTTAGTCGGGGTGTGACACCTGGGTAGATCCGTATGGTTCTGGCTGGATCATGAAACAAAATACTTATCCTTAACCGCCTTATATCTTCTTGATAATCATCGGTTGGTCGGTCTTTGGGTATTACTATCGTATCCATAAAGCCATTTGAAAAATCAATCAACGTGTTTAAGAAATCATTTGATATCATGGAAAGTTTTTCATTTTCACTAATAAAACTCCCCCTACACAAATGCATCATATAAATGAAATAGATTTGCCAGCAAGCGAGGATCGAGAACGTCACATAAATCACAGATCATATATGACATAAGTCTATTGATCACATTCAAATCACTATTCTCCTCTCCAAAACTTGCATTTGTTTTTGTAATTTTTGATTTAACAAGTAAATTAAAATACAAGTTAATGTACATTGATCCACTTGTAGAATGAAAGATCATGTGGAAAATAAGTGTTGCATCTAGAATGAACCACTTGTAGATAATTTTTGAGATTTATGCTCCCTCTCAAAAATAGATTAGAGTGAAAACTTGGAGTGGGAGTTTGTTGAGCACCTAATTTTGAAAGATTTTGAATATATCATTTGAAAATATCTTGAAAAATTATGCTTAATAAGAAAAGATTTTAATTATATCTGATGAAATATCTTTTCTTTATTCTCAAATATTTATACTCCCCCTTAAAAATATATGTGAGTGAAAACTTGTAGAAGAAAGTTTGTTAAACACACAATTTTGAAAGATTTTGAAGATATCTTTTGAAAATATCTTAAAATTTTGTGTTCAACAATGATTTTGAATTTTTAGAGATGAAAATCATTTCTTGTACATCTCTTGAGGCCTTCAGAACATGAATTGTTTGTATGACTAATATGCTCAAGGACCGAGAAGATATGAAACTTTTTTGTTGACGAGGAATAATGTAAGCATAAGTACATTTCCTTATTTTTAAAGAAACGAGTTCTAAGCTGACATTTACTTAGAAGTCATATGTTTTGACCATTCTTTTGAAAAAAATTTGATAAGAATGCTCGAAAACCAGAAGATTTCTTTTCTTTTGAAGATAAAGCGCACTGAAGCGTACACTTTTCTTTTCTTTAAAACCGATTTTTGATTAGAAGTAATTAGAATTTATATAAAATTTAAAGAAAACATGTTTTAAAACATTTAGAAACTCTCGCTTGAACTTTATTTACATTATTGTGTCATTATTAAACGATATTTCTTGGGACGTAAATATTATCAATTTAAGAGAGACATGTCAGAGAAGATTATTTTTGGTTTTAGAAATTTTCAATTTTGTATTCTACTTTTATAGGTTTTATAATGTTGTATTTTGCTTTTCTGATAAATATATACAAAGAATTACGGTGATTTTGCAAGACGTTCAAGCTCCTATGGAGATAAACTGCGCATGCCAAGGTGACAAACCAAATAGTTAAACCTATCTACTGGAAGGGCTTTAGTGAAAATGTCGGCCAATTGGTATTCTTTCTTGACGAAATACAATTTAGTCGTACCTTTTCTACGTGTTCCTTGATGAAATAGTAGCGGACTGCGATGTATTTGGTTCTAGAGTGTGGACCGGGTTGCAGGATATGGCTATGGCTAACTTTGAATCATAATAGATAGGGACCTTGTTAAAGTAAAAGACATAATCTGTTAACTGTGTTCTCATCCAGAGGACTTGATCACAACATGCGGATAGAGAGACATATTATGCTTCCGTGATTGATAGTGTTGTACAATCTTGCTTCTTCGAGGACCAGCTTACTAGCTTTTCGCCTAAGAATTAAGTTCCGTCGAAAGTACTTTTGAAGGAGTCTTGACATCCCACGTGATCAGCATCTAAAAATCCGGTTAGTTCAAAACCAGAATCCTCCGTATACCAAAGACCCATATTAACAGTTCCTCAAAGATAACAGAAGATCCTTTTAACCTTCTTAAGGTGCTTCTCGGTTGGCTAAGCCTGGTACTGAACATATAAACAAGTAGCGCGTACAATGTCTGGTCTGCTTGACGTAAGATACATTAGGGCACCGATCATGCTTTGATATTTCATAGCATCTACGGGAGTCGTATTCTTGTCAAGATCAAACTTGTTTTGGTCTCCATTGGTGTACTAATAGGATCACAAGTTTCCATTCCATACTTTTTCAGGATTTCTGACACGTAGTTGGACTGGTTTATGAAGATGCCATGAGGGGATTGGTTAACATGTAAACTAAGGAAAAATTTCATTTCCCCCATCATCGACATTTTGAAGCGGCTTTTCATAAGGTCATCAAATAATTAGGTATACCTAGGGTTTGTAAAACCAAAGATAATATCATCTACATAGACCTGTACCACTAAGATGTCATCGTTAAAGCGTCTGATAAACAGAGTTAGATCAATGGTTCCTTTGGAGAAATGATTCTGTAGCAGAAACTTTAACAATTTGTCGTACCATGCCCTTGGTGCTTGCTTTAACCCATATAGTGCCTTCTTCAACTTGTAGACATGGCTTGGATGATCTACATCGATAAAACCTTTAGGTTGACACACGTACACGTCTTCCTTTAACGAGCCATGCAAGAAAATGGTTTTCACGTCCATTTGGAACACTATGAACGATTTGTGTGTAGCGTAGGCCAAAAATATCCTAATAGCTTCCATCCTAGCAACCAAAGTAAAGGATTCTTCAAAATATATTCATTCCTCTTGACAGTACCCTCTCATAACCAGACGAGTTTTGTTTTTAATGACCATGTTTTCTTCTTCGTGCTTGTTTTCGAATAGCCATTTCAGAGTAAGGGGTTTTATGTTGTTCGGTAGAGGAACTAACTCCCATACATCAAGCCGTTTGAGCTAGAAAAGTTCTTCTTTCATTGAGTCAATCCATCCAAGGTTGGTCATAGCTTCTTTAACATTGTTTAGTTCCATAGTGCTCACAGACAATGCATAAATGCACATTTCACCATCTATTCGTAGCTGATTTCTTGTCAAAACTGGTCATGATGGTTCTCCTATCACTTGTTCCAGAGGGTGATCCTTAGTCCACTGATAGTCATGTTGGTACGGTTGATAAAACATATGCATGTTCGATGGATCCACATACTGAGATGATGATTCAGCATAACTTATGGATGCTGGAGCAAATGGATCTACGAACCTATTCTCATCGAGCATTGCATTTTGAACATTTTTAGAAACTGCTTCAGATTAGAGTGGTGCTTGGTCATTTTGTTGATGAGACTATTGTTGTTGTAGCTCGTTAACATCCTGTGATATGTTTGGAATATCTAGAGCTTGCGAAGATGAATTTGTTGGAGTCGGTGCAGAGTCTATAGTTGTTGTAGATGCATTTGGAGTCTGAAGATTCTGAGTCGCTGGAGCAGCAGGAACAGTTCTTGGAGCATCTAATGGTTGACCACTAATATAATCATCATACATTTCTTCAAACAAGATATCAAATTCACGTTCGGTTGGTTTTTGAGATGTTATTATTGACAGAGCATAAGTAAGAGCGAGTCCTGAACTGATATGTCCAGAAGTCATTCCTTGAAGCTCGACTTTTCAACTGAGTTGTTCAAAAGCCATTATTAAAAGCACATCAAATGTTACATTTTTCATCTCCACGATCTTTGTTGTCTGTCGGTTGTATACTCTGTAAGCACATGAATTTGTAGAATAACCAATGAAAAAGCCTATATCACCTTTTTACACCAATCATCCGCAATATGCCTTACGAATCATTTTTGGGATAACACAGAGGCCCCCCCCCCCCACATGTGTGGGGGAAGATATTCAGAAAGAGATATCCGGTTTTCTATCGTTAACATGCTCATATGGTGTTTTGTTAAATCTTTAATGAATTAGGGAACAAATCTAAGTATAACACGCTTCCACTGACGTCTGGTTTCTTCGCTCAACAACTCCATTCTGTTGAGGTGTTCTAACTGACGATGTTTGATGAGAAATGCCAACACTGTCAAACTAATCCTTAAGCACATGGTTTGTGAATTTTGTTCCATTGTCGGTCCTTATGATTATGACTGAAGCTTGTAGAAGGACTTGAATTTTCTTTAGGAAAGTTTTGAGCACTTCAGGTGCTTCATCTTTTGATCTGAGAAAGTAGAATCTTCCACATGTAACAGATTAGTCATACCATTCACCAAACATGTCCGCTACCATTTATACTTCGATTTGTCCTCATTGGCCGCACTAAATCCATATGAAGCAGGTGTAACCTCTACTTTGAGTTTGGAACAGTTTTGGGTTTGTGAGGTGCTGTTTTACTTTTTTCCTTGTTCGCATGAAGGACAAAGATGCTCTTTCAAAAACTTGAATTTTGGAAGACCGATGACGAAATTGTTTTTAGCAAAATCATTTATGGTGTCGAAATTAAGGTGGGATAAACGTTGATGCCATAACCAAGACTTGGTTGATGTAGCACGAGCCATGAGACAAATAGGAGATGTAGAGGCCATTTCATGGAGGTTGATATTGTAAAGGTTTATAGTGCGATTCCCTTTCAACATATCGACTCCTTCTAACTTTTTGACAAAACATGTGTTTCTTCTAAAAGCGACCTTTAGATCTAAATCATAAAACTGTCCAACTGAGAACAGATTATGACCCAAGCCCTCAACGAAGTAAACCTGTGCAATCAATATATTCCCCTATTAAAGATTCCCATAACCTATAATTGTAGCAACATGATCATTCCCAAAGCGAACAGTACCTATAAACTTCTAAACAAAGTTGATGAGCAACTTCAGATTCTCGGTCATGTGCTTGAAGCAGCCTGAGTCGACACACCATAAACAAATTTGGACAATGATGACATCAAATAACGTCTATTTTATAGCATCATTTATCCCATGTAATTAACCCATTTTGTATAATTATTGCAAAGAATTGTTACTTAATCGTTTGTATTTAAGAATTACAGTAATTATGTATAGATCAGATCGAACATAAACAATACAAAACCCTAAAGATGGTTTGGAGCAGTAGAACCTTAAGATCGAAGAAACCCTAACAACCAAACAGGAACAATGATCAGGCACATATAGAGATTAAGAATCTTAATCCGTACAAGAATCAAGGAAACTAGTAGATCGATCAGGCAAAAACAATTTAGGTTAGTGTTTTTATGGAAGTCGCCAAAGTCGCCAATAGAGGGGAGGGAACGATTGTTAATTTTGTATGCTTATTTATGTTTATCAATATACTTGTTTATGTGCTTTTGTATGCGACCTATCATTCAACTGTATCTAGTGATACGAACCAAGTAATCTAGATGCTATGATGGCTCCATATAGTGATTTATACATCTAGAATCATAGGATCACAAATATTGTCCTGCTAAATTCGTGCTAGGATACGCTTCTGGCTTAACTAGATATCGGATATTGCCTTTAGTTTATTGAACTTCTGATTCCATTGGATAGTTGGACAAGTGGACTACTAGAGTATAAATTGTCATTAAGCAGTAAGTGGGTAAAGTCTCTATGAGCTAGGGTTTAACAAGATCACCATTGCTTTAATCCCTAAGATAGATTATAATCAGCAAATAAGGGTGCTTTATGCGGATGCTTTAATTGTGACAGAATTAATGTGTCTAGGTCTTAGGATGAAGTCCCGCCTAAGTCTAAGAATGATATGTCACCTCGAGATAAGTAATCATTGCACTGAATAAACAAACCAACTTCTAATCGGATTAATGATGGTTAATACAGTTTTCTATCATAAGGCTTGACCGCTCTTTTATCTTCTGTTAATTTGCTTGCATGGGTTAAAGTGTCTTGAATTGATTGTAGTCACCACTAAACCCGTGCCTGTCTCTCAGGCTGAACCCCCCCTTTTACCTATTAGAATTAGGATTAGAACTAACATAGGATTAGCATAGGTTTGACTTAGATTAGATAACCAAAATATTAATAAATTGAGAGATTTAACCTCGCTTCAAGTGTTCGACACCCTACTTAGCACGAATCTACCACCGACCGAGTACACTGCCCGTTAAAGTGTTGTTTTTGGTTAAGTCGGCAAAATATAAATTTAAAACTTGAATCATTAAAATATACACCACACAACGACACAACAAGTTTTTGGCGTCGCTGCCGGGGAGTGAAAATTTATCTTGACTTTTATTTTATATTTTGGTTATTAGATTAGATCTAACCCTTAGGAGTAGTGTAATTTAGATTAGTGTATATTCTTGTATATTTTGTATATTCTGTATATTTGCTTGTATATTTGTGCGTTTAATTGTTTGCGTGTTTAATTGTTTTTTATAATACACTGTTCTGATCAATAACTCGATATGGCGTATCCACTTCTATTGGATATGGCGTATCTAACTTTCTATCCAATACATCGTATTCATTCAAAAGGATTAATACGACTTATTCAGTTCCATTGAATACGGCATATTGACCATCTGATACAGTAGAAGACCTAGTTTTTCGCATTCAATTTCCGTATATCTGTGTTTTCTTTCTCCCGAGCCTATCCTACTGATTGTTTATCCCTTATTTTAGGTAGTACATGACAAGGAGTTCAACAAACAAACTATTCACACCTTTCAAGGATCCGGAACGAGAATTTCGATCATCAAGGAGACACTTCAAGACACTAAGTCTTGACGAATTGAGATCGCATGATTTCAATTTATTTTCTGACCAAGAATACTCGGAGGAAGAAGTTGCAGAAACAATGGCGGAAACCATGGAGCAATACATGAGCAAAACTCGAGCCGACTATGGATCAGGAATTGCTAGGCCTAAAATTGAAGACAAGGATACCTTTGAACTAAAGGGACAATTTCTCAAGGAACTACGTACCAATACCTTCAGCGTTTCGGATCATGAAGATGCGAACGAACACATTGAGAAAGTTCTTGAGATCGTCGATCTATCCCACATTCCAAATATTACTATAGACCAAGTGATGCTTAGAGCATTCCCTATGTCCTTAACTGGAGCCGCAAGCCATTGGCTGAGAAACGAACCAATTGGTTCAATTACAACTTAGGATGGTCTTAAAACAAAATTTTTGAACAAATATTGCCCACCTGCTCGAACTGTAAAGAAAATTGAGAAAATCAACAACTTTCAGCAAGAACCTGATGAAAACCTTTACCAAGCATGGGACCGATTTAAAGAACTCTTGATGAAGTGTCCTCAACACTATTTAACGGAGATGCAAGAGGTAATCTTGTTCTATAATGGATTGGGAATTCCTACTCGACAGATTTTTTGATTCAAAAGGTGCAATACCATCTAAGACTGCTGCTGATGCAAAAATAGCCATCCAAGAAATGGCTGAATACTCTCAAAAATGGCACAATGGAACATCTAGGTCAAGAAGTACTGAAACTTCTGACGGTTTGGCAGCTATACAAGCACAACTCAATAATCTTGGAAGAGAGATCAAGAAAGTGAATGAAAAAGTCTATGCTGCTCAAGTTAGATGCGAACAATGCAAATGACCCCATTACACCAAAGATTTCCCACTCAAAGAAGAAGGGAAAACCCTCAAAGAAGCTTACTACACGCATGATGACATCAAATAACATCTATTTTATAGCATCATTTATCCCATGTAATTAACCCATTTTGTATCATTATTGCAAAGAATTGTTACTTAATCGTTTATATTTGAGAATTGCAGTAATTATGGAGTACTTGGTGAAGTTATGCTAAAAGGCACGCATTTTGGAGCTTAAATGAAGAATTCAAGAAAGTCTACTGATCTAACAGCCAATACGCCGTATTATTCTAGACCTATACGACGTATCCAAGACTTTGACGAATTAAAAAACCATTGCCTGACTTTGAAGAATACGTCGTATCCACATCAACGATACGCCGTATATAATACTTTGGTCAATGAAGAAGAACCAACTGGTTTAACATCAATACGCCGTATCCATCAAGAAGATACGGTGTATCCGTGCCTACTCTTCACAGATAACTACGATGGATTAAAGACTCAATACACCGTATCCAGGAGACATTAATACGCCGTATTCACAATACAGTAATAAAACATTCTGAAGATATCAAACGTGGTCCTTACTCTAAGAAATCCCCAATACGTCGTATCCCACATTGCTCGATATGACGTATCGACGAGTTTCCATAGTTTATCAATAGACGATCCAAAACTTTGTTTTAGGTATGCAAGTGAATCCCTAAACCTCCAAGTCGACCAAGAGACGAATAAAGGATTATAGAAGGTCAGAAAAGAGCCTTAAGATCATAAGAAAACTCTTGTAATCTTCGCGCAACCGAATACGCGTTCGATTAAGGTTCCTTTATTTTAATCGTTCATATATCAAACCGTTTGTATTTTTACAATGACTCTCGACTGATACCTTTAGGTATCAGCCATGTTTATGAAGATCTAATGTTTGGTTTGTTTATCTTGATTGCTTAATTTATCATTGATTTATTGATTATGTTTATCACATGATACTT
Organism: Tanacetum coccineum; assembly: GCA_026074375.1. Classification (NCBI taxonomy): domain Eukaryota; kingdom Viridiplantae; phylum Streptophyta; class Magnoliopsida; order Asterales; family Asteraceae; genus Tanacetum; species Tanacetum coccineum. The sequence goes on along the minus strand of BQNB010094315.1, from coordinate 2,328 downwards.
GTTTATGTGTTTAAGTATGCGACCTATCATTCAACTAGGTCTAGTCCTACATATTTAATGTGCTACAACTTTGGTGTTGTTTGGGCGTAGGCTAAGAGTCCGAGATATCTCTCCATATAGCAATTTATATATCTAGAATCATAGGATCACTAATATTGACCTATCATTGCCTTTAGTTTAGTGAGCTTATTTGAGCCATAAGGTGACCTTGATATCAACAAGTACATTCTTATTCCATTGGTAAGGACTCGAACAGTAGACTACTAGTATATAAAGAGTCGCTAAGCAGTAAGTGGGATGAGCTAGGGTTTAGTAAGAGCACAATTATTAATCTCCTAAGATAGATTATAATAAACGAATGCTTGCTTTATGCGGATGCGTCTAATTGTGATAGAATTAGCGTGTCTAGGTCTTAGAAAGAAGTACCGCCTAAGTCTAGGAATAATATGCCCTTCGAGATAAGTCAATCATTGCAATAAATAAACAAACATGCGTTTTATCGGATTATTCATGGTTGATATGTTTTTCTTACATTAGTTCTTGACCAGTTCTCCATCATTTGCTTGTCTTCTTGTGTGTATTTATTGCTTTACTTGTCATCAAAACCTTAGATTAGATACACAAAACCGTGCCAGTCTCTCAGGCTAAAACCCCCCTTTTGCATTAGTTTTAGGTTTAACTTAGATAGCTATAATACTGATAGAATTAGGAATTAACGCTCTCGCTCTTAGTGATCGACACCCTACTTACCACGAAACTCTATTTGCACGGGTACACTGCCCGTTAAAGTGTTGTTTTTAGGTATAGTCGTCATAAAATAAATAGTAAAACTTGATACATAAATAACACCTACACAACAACACATCAGGTTTTTGCCGCCGCTGCCGGGGAGTGAAAATTAATCTTGATTTTTATTTTATGTTTTGGTTTTTAGATTAGATCTAACCTTTCGGAGTAGTGTAAATTAAACTAGTGTATATTCTTGTATATTCTGTATATTTTGTGTATTTGTTAGTTTAATTGTTTGCTTGTATATTTGTGTGTTTAATTTAATTATTTTCGTAATACACTGTCCTGGTAGATAACTTAATACGGCGTATCCACTTCCATTGGATACGGCGTATCCACTTCCATTGGATACGGCGTATCCAACTTTCTGTCCAACACAGCGTATTCATTCAATCGATTAATACGGCGTATTCACTTCTATTGAATACGGCGTATCGATCATCTGGAACAGAATCATAATCCTAAGTTTTTATATTTGAGCTAAGATTTTTTCTATCTTTCTTCAGAGCAAATCCTGCTGATATTTTTACCCTTGTTATAGGAAGTACTTATCAGAGCTAGTAGACTGAAGAAGATACCAAAAGAAGTCATGACATAACTAACTTTATAAGAATACGTAGTGAATGCTCAAAATAAATCGAATCTTTCTATCACCAGTAACGATATAAACATTGAACTCAGCAAGGAATTTTTGGTGGAAATACATAAGAATGCATACCACGGATGAATTGACGAAGACGTGATGGACCACATTGTTAAAGTGCTTGAAATGATTGATTTAATCTACATTCCTGGTGTGGATTTCCATCAACTACGAATGATAGTCTTTCCTCTCTCACTAGCTGATGACGCACAACAATGGTGGATAAACGAGGGAGAAGGAAAAATCACTGTTTGGGAAGAAGTTGTTGAGAATTGTTTCTGTAAATTTTATGCCGATTCATATGATGGAGAAGAAAAAATGTTGGACGAAGGAGAAAACTAGGGAATTGATCCACTTGAATTCATATCGCGAGTAAATTCATCATTTGATAAGCATAAGAAAATAGATGGGAGAACTAAAAAAGTATTGTTCCATGCTTGGATGAATGGGAGTTGGAATAAGAGACGAATTGATCACAACATCTTGTGTAATAACAAAACTACTACTGACTCGTTCTTCAAACCTTATTTGATAACACATGGAAAATGCGACACCGAAAAGAAAGATGAACAAAGTCAGACGAAGCGCAAATATAGCAATACATCCGAATTCATTGATGAGCAACCTAACAAAAGAATGTGTAAAGCAGAAAAGTTTGAAGCTATTCAGTACTCGCTTGGACCCAATGAAGAATATATTGCTATAAGAAGATGTAAATATGATATGTGGGAGAGAAACGAAGATAATATGTCCAAAATCTACCAAGATATTTTTCAGAAAAAGGACAACGGGTGGAGGGTAACTAGAGCTGAATGAAGAGAAGCTGAAGAAAAGTCTAACTTAAAGACTTTGCTGTAAACAAAAGTGCTTCCCGGGAGACAACCCAGAATGTTATT
>BQNB010094314.1:0-26151 GCA_026074375.1 Tanacetum coccineum | reverse complement strand
TAAAGCTCTTGTCCTTCTTTTATAAGGTGTTGTAATACTTGCAGTGGTAAAAATTGCAGCAGTGGGAAAACTTCCACTAGCAGTGGCAACACCAGCAGCGGCAGCAGTGGGAAGGCTTCCACTAGATAGAACATTAACAGCTTCTAAAGTGCTCAATACATTTGCTGCTTCATCTGTGTTATCACTTCCTTTTCCAGTACTCTTTTCAACATCTATAGTCATCAAATCCTCCCCTTGATCCACCCTCCTGTGTTTGGAGCATCCTCTTGAGCAAATCCTACTCTTCTCTTCTCATTATCCTCAAGAGTCTTGACTTTGTTCTTCAACTGAGTGATTTCTAGGTCTTGACTCTGAATCCTTTGCTCCATAAGCAAAGTGTTTTTGTTGCAAGTTGGTACACATGTCCATCAATTCTTGAAGTTTTGTTGCATACTGCCCTCACCACCACTAAGACAAGTAACCCCTGGTGATGCTTCATAGGGCATGACAGAGGTCTTAGCAATGTTTTCCATGTCCTGCCCTGCATCTAAGCTAGTGGCAGTAGGGAAAGCCTCCCTATGTCTATCATCTCTTGTAGGAGATGCAGTCTCATCTGCTCTAGGTATAGGGGCTTTAGACTGAGAAATTCGTATAGCCCCTCTAATTAATCTCCTAGGTATTGAAATGTCAGGATGAGATTGTGATGGAAGTGTTGTTGCTTGTTGTATGGGTTCTGGAGAAGTGGTTTGATCTTATTGGGGTGTAGATTCATACTGAGCTGGGGGTGTGTGATGGGGGCTCAGTTGGGTTTTCTGAGCCTTCACCCTGTGGAACTAACATGGATTCAAACAACTGGACACTCCTACCAGAAAAACTTGGAATGTTGACTCTTAGTGTAGTAAATACTTTTTGAGTATGAAAGGGCACATCATAAGTCTTAGTATGTTTGATAACACCAAATTGACCCATTTCAAAAAAAATTCTATAAACCTAGGGAACATAAGAAATTTAACTTTACTCTTTATATTCATCACCATACCATCAAAAATCATTTTTGAGAAGTTATAAACTCCGTTGGTGGCTAAACAAATAATAGCAGTGGCAATGTTACTACTAAATTCATTAAAACCAGTACTCTTTGGACTTAAACACTGCATGATGGTATGAATGAGAAACTTCTACTAATGTGAAAATTGGCCTTTTTGAAAAGAAAATATTTGGTTTGGTGAAATATTATAGCCCATCAGTGAAAGGTTTTCAAAAAGCTCATTGTCAGGCAAAGTGCTGATACCTTCATCATCAAGAAGTTTGAGATGCCTCCTGATTGATGATTCAGTAACAGTACGTCGCCTGCCATTAACCTTAGCAATAATCTTTGTTTCTCCATCCACTATTTAGACCCTAGCAGTGGACCAAAACTGTTAGATGTGTGAAACATAGATAGTGGGATGAACCGTTAAAGCATACCTTAAGTAAGAGGCCTCAAGGAAGTTCACTATTTGATAGAAGTCGGTATTGGACTCAGTTTTCTCTAAAATATCTACCATGTTGTGATAATCACAAAAAGCAAGCTTTGCCATTGTGTTTAGGGTGCTGGGAAAGATATGATTAGATGAGTTGGTACTGTTGGAGACTACAATTAAGATTTTATTGACTCTAAAAAGGGATAATATTAGACCGAATCAAGATAATTGAAACTTTATGATGAAGAAATCAAGTAAAATAATATAATTATCTTGAAACACCAATATAAGAAACCTTATAGCGAAGAGAGTGGAGATAATATCTCAACGGTTATATAAATTAATGTAACAAATTTTTAGTCAAACAATACCAACGGCTATATTGTCATCGGGAAAAATTAGTTTAACAGTGGAAACTAAGCCTAACAGTGGAAACGAGTTGGTCAAACAATGGGAAATATTCCTAAGGATATTAAATTATCTTCAATAATCAAAAGTAAGCCTACCCTATTCATGCACACATACTTGCATAAGCAAGATAGACATGCATGAATTCATGAGTCCTTTGCTCGCTATCTGACCCATGAAGAAAATTAATACACATATTCACCAATGTATCCTTGTTTAACCCATAATAAAAGTTCCCTGAGGCACCATCCTACCACATCTATACTAGGTCAAATGTCTTGGCAGTATAAGTCCCTTCTCTAATAATTACAGACACAAATGTCTCAATACTCATCATACATACTAAGAACGCTTAGTGAGACATAAAGGTAACTCTTGAGAACCATTTTTGTGTATAACTGGTTCGTTGATAGTATACATTTAAAATACACAAGTAAGAATCAATGATAAAAAGATTCCGGAAGAGATATTCCCGGGTCGTATGTCCCAACGAGGCTGCAATTGAAATTTATCCTGGTTTGAAGAGAAATTGACTGATGGAGAATATATGATATGAACACTAAAATTAAATAAAATCTAATTTACTCTACGGGAAACAAATATAGGAAATGGGGATCTTAAATACTACGGGAAACAAAATTAGTTATAAGGAAATCCTAAAATTAAATTTATACTAAAATACGGGGAACAAAATCAGGTATCGGGAACCCTAAATACTAAAAATTAAGAAAATAAATGCTAAATTAAATTAAAAATCAAAATTAAATTCTAATTAACTTAACTGAATAATTAAAGAAAAATAGAGCTAACACGGAGGTCGTTTGAATGCCTAAACGAAAAGAAAACGGTAAGACACACCCGGTTAAATAACGGGGGTCTAAACTGAAATTTAAGAAAAATTAAGCCTACACTAAATTTTATATTTTTCCTAGACACTAAATGACAAAAGAAAATTTTGTAAAAAAGAAAAATATTTTTTTATTAATTTTTAGATTTTTTATGATTTTTTAAAGATTAAAAACTAATTAAAACTAAGAAAATAGAAAAAGACAAAAAATAAAAGTACAAAAATTCTAAAAAAATAAAATTAAATAAAGAAAAAGTTAACAATTCTAAAAATATGAAAATGCCCAAATTTTACTGATTTAAATAAAAGTAATTAAACTAATTAGATTTAAACCTAAATTAATTATTTAATTAACTAAAAGTCTAATGGCTGTTAAACTAAAGGACTAACAGTGTAATGGAAATAGGGTTGCTAACGAACTAGTAAAACGCCTACCTATACTAAGGGTACTACAATGTTAACTATTAAACTTTAAAATTTTACATAAATGGTCCCTGAGTTGGACCCCGAAGTGCAAAGGCAGTCCAATTAGCTTATTAGCCAAAACTTATAAAAGTAAAGTTAAAGAGGGGCTTATGGGGAACATTTTTCATAATAAGCACTAAGCTTGAATCTCACTAAATAAGCCAGGATTTTAAGGTTATTGGGGGTGAGGTCAGCAGGACTTTTATATGCTATGGGCTTATTTCGGGCTTTTTTTCTTTGAGATTAAGCTGCACAATAAGCTTAGAACTTTAAAAGGTACAGGTTACCTAGGCAAAAGGGTTAGTGTCCTAATTAACGCTATGGTCACCCTTAAATTATGCCATTCGTTAAGTCATTAAATTTAAATAAAGCCTATACTAACAATTTTAGCAAAAACAGAAATGACTACTTTTAGGCTACTATGAAGCTCTCTAATAAGCAATCTAATTGAAAAATAAGTGACTAAACCTAATTATTGGACCTGTTAAGCTACATTAAAAAACAATAAATAACCTAATGCTTAGTATTAAATAAGCTAGAAAAATGGGCTTAAACCTGGTGCTCAGCACCAGGGGAGGTGCAAAGTGGCCTAGGGGGCTTTTTTTGGGCTTATCGAAAGTAAGTCATGAGGCTTTTTTCCCAATATAAACACTAGACAGATTTATAAGGGTGGTAAGAGTAGACGAGCGTAAGTCAAAATTTGAGCTATTTATGTTGCACTTAAACCTGCTGATTTTGAGCTTGTGTTTGGCTGATTTCAAAATTATGGCATTTTAAAACACTTTAATGAAACTGGTCAATTGGTTTATGGACAGAGCAAGAGGGCTTTTGAAAGGGTGTTATGGACTAAGATTAAACACAAACAAGGTGGTATGCTTAGCTGTTTAACAGCTTAAGCTTTTTAACAAAATGTGACTTAATAGTTTTTGATAGAAAGATCAAAAGGACTTAAATAACTTTTTTTTAACAAAAACGTTCTGTTTAATTTGGCCTAATTAAAGCCACACACTTCAGCCAAAGATGGACTGAGTGGGTATGACCCCATTAATATCCCCATATATGACCCATGTGCAGTCTATGCACCAATTCCCCCTTAAATTTGTAAGAAAACGTTTTTTAATGTTTTTAATAAATGTAAGGCTGAGAACCGTAGTACTTAGTAATGTTTAGCTGGTTTAACTCATTTTTACACAAGTTTAACAAGTTTTACAAGGCTTATATGAATTTCGACAGTGGTAATAGCAAACTTTAAAATAAACTCTTAACTTTTTATTAAAATTCAGAAACTTACAACATAAACTTTAAAAAGAACTGAAGTACAATAAATTGCTTAAAAAAGACTTAATTAAAACATAAACTAAAAAACAGGGTAAAAAGGGTGTGTGTGTCTCGGCTTGGTCTTCTTCCTTTTATAACAAGTCCAAAGACATTCTTGGTCTTCACATTGTGCTAGTTGTAAGAGTACAACACTCCCTTTGCAATCCTAGCCCTCCATGAGCTTCTCTTCATCTTAGCCATTGATGGGGGTGCTCGGGGTGTGTGATTTTGGCTGAGAAAGGGTTATAGGGGCACTAGGTTGTGGGGAAAGGTGTGGGTGAGCTGTGAGTTGTGTTACTGGATCGAGGTGGTTGGCCATAAAACCGTGGGAAATGGGGGGTAAGGTTTTGGCGGGTACGATGGAGGGTACAGTTTGGGTTGCAGGTTTAAAAGGAAAACAGCTTATAAGTAAGCTGTGGTGAGAGCTTTTTGAACACAAAACAATACAATGACAAAAACTTGATAACTGGAGTTAACTTAAAACCTCAAATTTGTATTTAAAACTTGAAAGAGTTACAAAGCTTGAAAGAAAAAGCTGTAAATGACTTGTGAATTAAGCTAAGATTAAAAACTGAAATTAATTAAAAACTAACTAACTAACTAAGATAGATTGCCCAAAGGCTTACAAAAAAAACTTTATTTATAGCCCAAGTCTTCATCTTGCAGCTTGTGCTTCTATGGAGAGATAAAAACAAGTGTGCTAGTTGTGTGAGGAGAAACTTCAGTAAATCCCAGCCTTTGATTTCTTTTGAGCTTCTTTGGAGACAATCTCAGCCATCGAAAATGCTTTGGGAAAGGAGAGGGATTGCCAACATGGACTTTATAAAGCTGGGATGGGTAGTAGTAGGGTGTTGAGTGATTTTGCAGAGAAGTATGGGAGCAAAAACAGGGTGCTGGCTGGTTTTGGTATTGGCGGGAAGAGTGGGAAAGAAAAGGTATACAAGTTGGGTTGTGACAGAGAGAGGTTGAAGATGATTAAGGGTATGTTTGGCTTGTGTACAAGAAAGGCCCCTCCACATCTTTCCTCTTTTCATTTTCTTTTTCCCATTTTCTTTCTTTTATAAATGAAGTTTCCCAATTGGCATAATCAGCCCCTGTGGTTTATATGATAATATAACTTAGGGGTTTGGCATTTTTGACCCCTCAAGTTATATTTTTCTTTGCTTTTTCTTCTCGGAGTAGACTTTACTTTGATTTGGCTTCGTCTTCACACACTTTTCCATCCCGTGTCCTGTTTTGTTGCTTTTTGATTGGTTTTTCGTCTTTTTGTGAGATATCCGTTCCTGCACAACATAATTAGCAAAACAAGCATATATTTGGCATTTTGAGTCCGTTTTTGGTCATTTAAGCTCGTTTTTAGAGGTAAAAGATATGTGTAATTAAGCACATATCAAATCCCCCAAACTAAGGTATTGTGTGTCCTCACGCAATGTTATGAAGTAAACATGTAAGCCCCGTTTTCACCATTTTCTGAATTTACACTAACTACAACTAATATTTTTGGATTTTCTCATTTTTTAACAAGTTTGACTTTCTTTATTTATTAATACTGGGATCATAGAATGAGAAGCGCCCGTAGAGTGATCTACGGATGTCCTTACGGATAAATTCATCGTCCTCGATTTTTCACAAGTTCCAAGCTAAGCAATTAAACAAGATCATTGTCGATATAAGTTTAGATGTTAAGCCCTCATACTTATGACTTGTGAATTTTCAACTCCCAACATGGATATACGATTGAATGTGTGTACTCATTTTAATTTAACCATAGGCCAACTTATTTTCATAGTCATAATTCAAAATGAATCATGACTCAAAGCAACAACTTATTAAGACCTTGTAACTTGATTTCGAGATTTAAACTTTAGAACTTTTTGCAACATTTTCAACATCATAATCATAAGTTCTTAAAGCTAGGAATGCGTTGCTTAGTTTGAACCCCTACCTCGTGGTTAACGGAGTAGGATATCACAACCAACGACCGGTGTTCTTAGTTTGAAAACCCACCCCGTTGCTAGCGTAGTGGGAAATCACATCAACACCTTCTTCCTAATATGGCTAAGGATTGGTGTCTTAGTTTGAACCCTCACCTAGACCTTTCTTCCAAGTGAGATATCACGACACACCAAATCCCTAGAAGCAAAGACGTCTTAGTTTGAACCCCCACCTCGTTGCTAGCGGAGTGGGATATCACGACACATCTTTTACTTGCTCCATAATATCAACTGCATGCTTCATTGGCAAAATTTCAATATTCATGCATTTTTGCATTCACATTTCATTCATGCTTCTTTGGCATTTATCTTTTAAATCACTATAAAATCTCGCTTTTGAAAACTCAAGTTACAAATTTGAAGCTTTTTCTGAAAACATCGATTGACTTAGTTGAATTAAATTGAGTACGTATGATTAGGTGGATTAGAAATTCACGGGAGAGAAAACCACAAGTTACTCGTATAAGTTTTTAGAAGAATCTTGCTTAGCACATAAACTTATATTTAACTCTATCATTTCTCGTTCTTCACATTATTAAAATTCAAAGCTATAGAATTCGTGAAAGCTTGGCCTAAAGGAACTAGCTAGGGCTCAACACGCCCGATCAAGTCAAAAATTATTCTTATTCTACCCAAAAGAAAAGCAAAACTGTGACAAAACACTTATTATATTTTTGAAAATTTTTCAATTTTTTCATTTTTTTGGTATTTTGGTGGTAAAAACGGGTTTACGTGGTAACAATGCTGCAGGCAACAATCAAATCGAAGATACCCCCCCAAACTAGAACTAAACATCGTCCTCGATGTTTTGAAGGGTACTACATTAATCCTAAGGCCGTTTATGAGGTATGCCAAAAGATAAAACGTTAGTCGATAAGATTAGGATATCGGATTCCCAATTGAAGCTGAGGATGTGAAACTCTTGATGAATGACAAAACTGAGAGTCTTCACAATCCGGGCAATCCTGGACAATAAACAATAACAACAACATGGAAACACGGGTAATGGAAAAGACAAGCTATCTCACAAAATAACAACACTTATTTATATCACAACTAAAGCCTTCACACACAAAAAAACTTATTAGATAAAGAAAGAAGATAGACTCGATAAGCAAGGTGTTTGCCACCCACGAAGGCCTTGTTTTTGTTAACCGCGTCACAAGCGCTCGACTCGACCCCGAAATTTATTGGTCCATGGGGAAGCAAAGTGGAAGATAAAATCATATCGGACTTCACTCAAGCGGTTTGGATAAACATTGATATTATGAAAGTTTCCACCCGATGAGATACATTCGAGATAAAGAATGATAATTGGAGGATGTCGGGGTCAAAAAGATGTCTTCATTCCCCCACATGAGAGAAGTTTGGTGGAGAACTGGATACGTAAGAAATGGAAGAAAGATCCATACAATTTAAGCGAAGAGAGGTTTCACTTAAATGTGTGATATCTTGTATCCAGGGTGGGAGATGGGTGGGTAAAACATCTAGGCACATGGAAACTGTCTTGAGTTTCTCCTGGTTGGGAAAATATTTTTCTACCCCATCCATAGTAAGATTGCCCAGCTCGGGCTCAATCTTAAACTGAAGAATATGATACCATACTCTGGTGGAGATTGATGTGACAAGTCTATCGGCGTAACTCCTCATGATAAAAGTCCACTCCTATCTGGTAGAGGAAACTGATCATTCGAAAGAGCAAAGATTATGAAGTTCTATTGAGAAAAATCAAACATGAGTAGTGGTGTTGCAATACTCTTCTCTTGTTAAAATGTCGTTATCAACGTAGTAGAAAGCTTTTTAGAATCAGGAGAGACTAACTCAGAATGGTAGTGGGAACTGCCACTACTAATCATCTTCCAGATTAGAACAAGCGGAAGTTTCAGATTCGGAATTGAAAATTATCAAAGATGTTGTCTTCCTCCAAGAAAAGATTAGGGAATGTGGAGGTAGACTTGTCACAAACTTCGGAAGATGGAGTAGGTTATCTCTTAATGAATCGATCTTAGCAATACCGAGGATTGACATTCAACATAATTTTTTTCTTTCACGAAGGATATCGTCTTTGATTGTTAATAGAATTTGTCCATCATCAATCCTTCCAGACTTTCTGATCAACAAATCTTCTAACAACCTCTAAAGCTGACGATCTCAACATCGGGAGGTGATGCATCGACATACTCGATATCCTCACCGTAGGGAGAATCGTCATCACTTGAAGAATTATCATCGTCAGAATTGACAACAATCTCATAATGTTCATTGAGAGCATTAAGAGGGGTGGTATTTTCAAAGAGCACATCCACATTTGTCTGGGAATACGCCTCGGAATCACTTGGGATTGGGTTAAGGTTCTCAGAACTCTAGACTTTATTACTTCGTCCAATTCATTGGACGATGGAATAGTGTCAAGATGCTCGTCCCCCATACCTTAGAGAGTTATCGGGTTCCTCGGGTGTGATTGCAATGGTATTGCTCCATATCTTCTCGAGAAACTTCCTCTTGAGTCAAAGGTTTTTTAACAGTTAAGGAGAGTCCTTCATCAGAGTTACTCATTTTATAATTTCCACATGGCCTCTTTTTGTCTCGTGAACTTTTCTCCATATTGCAAGTAAACATAGGAACATCGGTCACATCAAGTTGTGGTAGATCACTATCATCCACACTAGCTAGTATAGCTTCCCATTGTTATCGGAGTCATCATTGAAAGAAACAAGATCGGGATAAATAGTTATAATTCCGTTTCCAAATCAACTATTCCTTTGGTTAGTCTAAGGAACGACCGACCAAGTACAACTCCAGGCACAACATCGTCTTCCTTTGGGTTTATGATGAACTTAACAAAATAAAGCTCTCCCTTTAAAGCAACTAACAACTCTTTTTTCACAACTTTTTCCCCATCTTTCTCTACATAGTCCAAAAGAAGCTTAATGGCGAACTCATTCGAAATCATTTTCTTTTCATACTCCAAGTTTATTTCTCCATCATAAGCATGCAAACCACTCACAAAACAAGGAGTGATATATCGTTCACTCATTTCCTCTATTTCTATACGATAGAAAGTAAAAGCCTTTTTTCTTCTTCTTACCACTATCAGCAGTATCTCAGAACTCAGATCCATCCCACTGTCTTTCACTCTCAAATCAATCATTTAGTGAGACACGGTCATCTACTCCTAAGCATAATCGTCCGATACTAGTATTTGGGTCCATTATGATCTTAGAACAACACAACATCAAAATTAACATTAGTGGGTTAGTATAAATAAAGATACACAGTTTCTTACACTTAAGTAATATCAGTAAACATTTAGAAATGAAATAACAAAGTAATTTCTTCATAACAAAGAAGATACAAACATTTTGTATGCGTTCAGACTTAAAAGTGCGGCGCACTTCATAAGAAATGCGGCGTACTTCCCCTGTATTTTCAAAATTTTCAGTTACAAATTTTATAAAACGTTTAACTTTCAGAATTCTAATCATTGTAAAACCATTTTTATCATTTAACCTATCATGATTAGTATTAATTAAGAGTTTAGGCATTATCATTATCACATAATGATTAATATAATTATTGTCATCATAACTTCTCATTTTTGCATGTGTAAGCTTTTCATAACAAATAGACATAATCTTGTAATAGTAAAAGTCACATAAACAGATAATGATCATAATTTTATAACTTAATTCATTCAAAACAATCATGTAACAATTTATATCAATCCAAGTATTTTCTTTTACTTTTGCTTGATTTTCATTGTGATAAATTAAGGTATTTTCATATAGCAGTAAATAACAAATAACAAACACAAAAATATGAACAGAATCAGATTTAAGCATGACATACAAAAAGAAATATTATTTTGGTTTTTTAGTTTTAAAATACAAATTATACAAATGTGTAAATTCAACAAGTAAAAACATAAAGAAAACAATCCCCATGTCTTCAAAAGAAAATTTAAACATTGGAAAAAAGGCTGGTTTTTGGGTCTTGATTTGAAAAAGTCTCTTTTGGTAAAAAATCTTCAGTAAGTGCGGCGTACTCTGTTAAAAGTACGGCGTACTTTCTGTATTTCCTAGAAAAACTGACGCACAATCTGTATGTGCGTCGTACTTTCTGTAGTAAAAATGATTTTAAAGGTCAGTTTGCCAGAAAATTGTACGGCGGGGTGGTAAAATTTATGCAAAACAGTAGAAAACTTAACAAGGAACAAGTAATTCCCTGGCAACGGCACCAAAACTTTGATGTGTTTCAAAAGCTTTAAATTTATAGGAATAGAATTACCGGTTAATAGAAGGAAACAAACGGGAAAAGTATAACCCCCGTATGTAGTATAGATTTAGGGTAAGATTAGGTCGTTTCACAAGATTGGTGTTTCTTAAAAAGTTAATAAGTTTTGCACAGTGATTATCTTTAAACTTGTCATGAATCTAAATATAAAAGGTGTGCTACAAACTAGAGTTACTCGTTTGTGTAACCGATATGGTTTGCACAAGTCCTGAACTATTCAATCCGGAACCAACAAAAATGATACTTTTTACTAAAAACACTTTAATACACTTAAAAAAACAAGTAAAGTTTTAACCTTTTTAGTGTTTCTTACCTTTTAAACACCTAAGTAATAATAAAAATCAAACCTTTATGGTTTTAAACACATAAAAGTTGAAGTCATCATTTCAAAAAATATGCTAAAAGGGGCGAACCACATAAAAATGAAAAAAAAAACCAAAAATTTAATCTTAAACACACATAAAAACACCACTAATCATGATAGATATCATAACATATGCTACACTACTATGTTTTAGAGACAGAGTAGAGAGAGATGGGTGACGCGAGGAGAGGAGCGGAGAGGGAAAGAAAGAAGAGAATATTAGATTAAGAAAGAGAAGAAATCCCCACCCTAATTCCTTCCCTTAGCCCTCCTTATATAGGAAGGAAAAAGGGACTTAGAAGCAATTAAGGTATTGTACATATTACACATAAGTCCTTCCCTATTTGAACTACTTAATCCCTAGACTATTAAAGATAGATAAATAACCTTGTAACCAACACTTTCTGTCTTTCTAGCAACATATTCCCTATTTTTTCTATAACATGGAATCTTTGAAATCTTGTGTTATTCTTCCATGCATGATGATACTCAATACAAGAATCACACTCTCATGTATTCAAAACACAACTCAACTTGCCATCTTCCTTATTTTTTGATTAGACAATTAAGAACAATACACCAAATTTCAACAAATAGAGACTAAATATAACTAATACAAATCACATTATGTCAAACAACATAGTACAACCTATTTTCAATCGATGTCGACTGGATACAACCCAATACACTAGCTATAATATAGCTTCTTAGAACATATAACTTAACTACCAACGAATACATAACACAAACTCATTGCAGCACATAAAAAACCAGTACAAGTCACTGCAACATGATAGAATACTATATGAATTGACACTGAATAGTTAGAAATGATTAAACCTTACAAATCCATTGCAAATTCATAGCAAATTATTTAGAAAATTTTAGTTGAATTACAAAATGATGATATCACAAAGCAAGTAATACTATGAGTTTCTAAGAAATAACTAAAGAGAGAAAGGATGGTTGACACTTGTAGAGAGAGAAAGAGAATAAAATTAGAGAGGAGTTCTTATGAATGACCAACACCCTCTCCATGGGATGGAGAGGGCTTATATACTATGACTTATGGCCGGCCATGGGTTGGATTATCCATAGGCTTGGCCCGGTTAGCTTTCTAGTAACTGAACGCTTAACTACGAGCTATAATATATTATATTGGAAGTGACCGAGTCTTTTCTAGATTCCTAACAATCTCCCCATAAGGGAGGTCACTCCAAGTTACAAAATCTTAAGCCTAGCATTCTATTAATGTCTTCATCTTTGCTCATAGTCTTTAATCTTTAATCTTTATCTTGTATCAACATGTAGTGAGCTTGATCTTGAGCTTGCTCCTACTTGTTAATAAACTGTGATCTTGAGCTTCTTTGAGATCATCAGCCAACCTTCATCTCTTTGTGTTATCTTGTAATCCTTTGCCTCCTTGTGATCTTGTGACCTTCAAACCAACATGATCATAATATTCTTTTGTCTTGAAAGCTATAAATTATTCTTCCTTGGATTGCTTCATCTTAAATACATAATGACTTCAAGGAAAACCTTTTGAATATCAGAGTAGTGAAAGTCTTAAATAACATACATTTGAGTTTTCATCATATAATTATATACGTCAATTGAGTATGAGCATGCGATTATGAACTTGCCTTTGCTGGAACGAGGTATCTCCATCTCTACCTTTATATGAACCTGCAATAAAACAGTTATCAATAAATCTTGTAGACGAATATGGCTTTTTCATTCGCCCAAGTTTGGTTGGATTAACCTCTGGTTCTGTGAGGATCGAGCTATGATCAGGTAGATTCAAATTAAGAAGAATCTCCTTGACAGGATTTCTAGCATAAGTATCAGATCTTCTAACTCATGAACATCAGAATCACCTTACTTTCTTGTTCTCTTTATCATAACGTCTTAAAGCAGACATCACAATAAGAGTGAATTGGTTAGTTACTATCTTACCGATTAAGTCATAATTCATAATCTGGACCGAATTGATATCCAGTGTCACAAGTTTGATCCATATAGGATCTCACAAGTCACCTACCGTATAGCTTGTTTGATGTTGGCTCTGGAAGGATTTTCATCGTCATTGTGAATACTTAAGTATCACTCTGATGTTCTGGCAATATCACAAGGATAATGCGTAGGACTCTTAAGATATTACTTGTTTTTATAGTGTATGAAAAAAAATATCATGGAGTAGTGTGCTAATGAGATTTATGGATGATCTCTTTTATGGCTCTAGACTCGATAGTTCACTTTGGTTTTAGTAATCGAAGGCTGGAGCAGACTGCCACCTTTTCAATGCCAACTAACTCGAAGTGAGAGAGTTGATAGAAATGAGTGTAATCTCCATGAGAAATGAAACAAGAGTCTTTTAAGAGACCTTGAGTGGCTGGGGAGGGTTGTGCTTTGCATCACTGGGTCCATGATGTCTATCTTTAATACCAAACAACAACTTAGTATTTCTAATAGCATATGTATTGACCCAGTTTCTGCCTAAGTATAAGGAGGGCTTCTTTCTTTTCACCCTTTATCTTTACCTTTTCTTTTTCATTCTTCAACCCCTTTAATGCTTACCAACACTTCATCACTAACACCTTGTTGGGTTTGTTCCAGTGTTAGCTCTGTCTTAGTCTGTATTATTCCCTATTCTCATTTTTACTCCTTTTTTGTCATACCTAAGGACTTCTACACTATCTAATGGAATGTCCTTGGGTAGATCCCTCCGGTTCTGGCTGGATCATGGAACAAATACCTAACCTTAACCACCTTATAACTCTATAAATTTAAATACATGGTCGGTCTATTGGTACTGCCACAATTGCCACTAAAACTTTTTGAAAGAACTCTACCATGGTACTTGTGATATAAATCAAAGTTTTTGTACCTTGATGTTTTCACCATTTACAAAAATGTGCTCTTCCTGTATATGTGCATCGATTTTCGAAAGCCTTTTGCACATACAAGGGAGAAGCTAGCACTAGAGTCATTTTTGATCAAGTTTATTAGTTGCATAGTATTAATCACATTTTCTCCCCTTATCCAAAATGTCAAAATCTTTTGATATTTGGGATATCAATTGATTAATATTGTACGGGGAGAGATATTACTAATTAGCAAGCTTATTTGGAACCTTTTAATGCTCCCCCTTTGTTATTGAGGGAAGGATATAGTGTTAAGTACAAATTTTGAAAGATTTTGAATTTAATGAAAAATTCATGAAAAATTGTACTTAACACATATATACTTTTTACTATACACTACATATTTATATATTATACAAGATAAGGTATGAGATGGGACCTGACATGTTTAAACCAAGAGCGATCGACATTGTCACTCTATCCAAAGCAGCAATCTGTGGTCAGTCTCTTCATTCTCCTCTTAGAAGCTTTCTTAGCTTCTCCCTGAACCCGTAATCCTTTCTTGAGTAGATTTGAAGCGTTCTCCAAGAGAGTGGGGATATAAATTGTAACACCAAAGTCAACTAATTCCCAAATGTAAACAATTAAACCTTCTAAATAGCCAAAATGATAACACCTAAGTCAACTAAGTCCTGGATGTATACATTTCTTCCAGCATGATACTGACTATCTAAAGGAATCATCATACCTATGTGAACCTCTTTTATCAAATTTTACTACTTCTTCGAGAATAAGCTTCATGATTAACCGGTCGAGGAAACATTAATTGAATCATAAACATATCTTCAACTTCAAGGATTCTAAAACTACGTAATTATTTCTAAACAATCCTAATCCTTTTAAAACTATGAGGAGTTGGCAATAATGGTCGTAGGTAGTTTTAAGCCTAAGTCACCAACCATAAAAATTTATTTAGGCCCTTAAAGTTATAAATTTATGACAATTTAAGCCCTTGGAGTTAAAATAAATTAGCTCCCCCTCAAATTATTATCAGGTAAGTTAAAACTTTTTCTGTATAATTTTGGTGACATGTTGAAGAAAATTCGAAAACACTTTCTCCCCCTTAAACAAAGACCCGTATTCTATTTAAAGATCTATTGTATTTGTTCGAGTGGTCAAAATTTCTTGAAAATCTTTTTGTGATTTCGAAAACTAATTCTGATTTTAAGACAATGTTTTACCAATTATGAAAGAAGATTTCGTTTCTTTTTAAGAATTCCACAAAAAGGTGTAGATCGGCGGGAACACCCTGATCTCGGGTGCTTTTTGGCACCAGCCATTGTCCACCCCACAAGGAATAGCTCCGGCAACTCTCCTGGCCCAGAGGAGCACCACCTGGAGTGAGACGAGCCGAGACTCGACCCCCGATCTCTTATTCCACAAAGTCTCTCCAGTGTGCCCATAGGTTTTGCAGAGGCGGGTACCTATCTGAAGCAAATGCCAATGATGGGACTCGAACCCGGGTCTATTGACTCAAGCACGAGAGCTCCACCCATTGGACTAATGCTCTAGTGGTTTTTCTTTTGAAGAATAAATGCACTGACACATACACGTATTATGTGAGAAAGCCCGGGTTGTGTAGCAAAGTATACACAAGCCTTTGTATGAACATACAATAGTTCATACCCTAGAAAAATGAATTTCCCGTTGAGAGATCACGTTATCTTCTTGACGATGTACTTGCCTTTAAGATGATGACCGGGTTACAGTCTGAAATAACTGCAAGCCATTGACATGTTTTGAGAACTTTTGAACTTCTGCTCGAACTTCTTTTACAGCACTGTGTCATTATTGAATGACATTTCTAAGGCCGTAAATGTTATCGATTTCCAGAAGACATGTCAGAATTACATATTATTCTATTTTTCTGGTTTTATATTTTTTTATTTTCTTTTTTTTTTGAAAATTTTTATAAGAATTAAAAAATCTTTTTGTGTTTTTATATTTTCTTATATACATATGATACATATGATATGTGAAGAGTTACCACCATTACTCTTCCTCTTCTTCAGCCAGATTTTTCAGAGTCTCGGAAGACATGCTTTTCATTCCAAGCTTTTCAATCAAAAAGTTGAATCTTTCTCACGGCAAAGCTTTTGTGAAGATGTCTGCAAGTTGATATTCGGTTCTGACGAAGTAGAGTTCTACCACTTCATTTTCCACTTACTCCTTAATAAAGTGGTATCTCACATCTATATGCTTGGATCTTGAGTGTTGAACATTGTTGCAGCATAAAGCGATTGCACTCTTGTTATTACAGTACAGAGGAATCTTATTGAATTTAAGGCCATAGTCTGTTAGTTGTGATCTCATGCATAATAATTAAGCACAACACCAGATAAGGCTATATATTCAGCCTTTATACTGGAGATAGCAATACTCTTTTGCTTTTTGGATGACCAGCTAACAAGTTTATCCCCCAAGAATTGTGCACTTCCAGATGTGATATGTCTAGTATCTTGATACCTGCCGTGGTCTGCATTTGCATATGTTGTTAGAGTAATGCAAGAATCTTTCGAATACCAAAGACCTATATCTATGGTTCCTTTCAAGTATCGAAAGATCTGCTTAACTGCATGTAGGTGCTTTTCAGTAGGCTTTGCTTGATATCGGGCACACATGCACACTACAAATACAAGATCAGGTCTGCTGGATGTAAGATACATTAAAGAACCAATCATACCACGGTAATGTGTAGGATCAACTGGTTTCCCCTATAGATCTTCATCCAGTTTACTTTTGTCCACCATAGGGGTGTCAACGGGATAACTAGATAGCATACCATATTTCTTTATTATTTCAAGAGCATAATTGGATTGGTTAATAAAGATGCCTTTGGGAATTTGAGAAATCTGAAGTCCTAGAAAAAATGACATTTTTCCCATCATCGACATCTTGAATTTAGAAGACATTATTTTTGCAAATTCATCACACATAGCCGGTTTAGTAGAGACAAAAATTATATCGTCGACATAAATTTGTACCAATAAGATGTCGCGGCCTGCTTTCCTTGTGAATAGAGTGGGATCGACTGCACCCTTGGAGAATTCTTGTGATAGAATAAAATTGGACAACATATCATACCATGCGCGTGGGGCTTGTTTAAGACCATATAGTTCCTTTTTAAGCCTGTACACATGATTTGGCTTGTCTTGATCTATGAATCCTTCCAGTTGAGTAACATAAACCACTTCTTGCAGTTCGCCATTCAAGAAATTCGTTTTGACATCCATCTGATAGATTGTCATATTCTTGTTGGCAGCATTAGCAATGAAGATACGAATGGCTTCTAGTCTGGCAACAGGTGCAAACGATTCCTCAAAGCCTATCCCCTCCTCTTGTCTGTATCCTTTAGCAACTAATCGAGCCTTGTTTTTTATTACACCGCCACACTCGTCTTTCTTGACTTTGAAGATCCACTTCAATTTGATTAACATAACGAGATCCGAACATGGTACTAATTCCCAGACTTGTAGTCTCTCGAATTCATGTATTTCTTCTTGCATAGCTTCAATCCAGAAGGATTTGAGCATTGCCTCTTTAAAATTCTTTGGTTTAACTGAAGTGAGAAAGGCACTGAAATAAGACCACATGACGTCTATTTTAAGTTGCTTTCTTGTGGAGACAGATCAAAAAGGATCTCCAATCATATTTTCTAGTGGATGATTTTTAGTCTATTTACCAAGAAGTTCAAATGGAGTATGGGATGGTCACACATTAGATGACGATCCTTGAGAAGTCAATTCTTCATGAAGTGTTTCATGAAGTGGATCATCATGAAAATGTGGTGTTTTAGGTGATTCTTCAACACCTTGTGAGATAATTAGAGAGTGTTCTTGTTCTTGAGTTGATGAAGTGCTTACAGATGGTGCATCCTGTTCAAGAGAAGTAGATACAAGTAAACCGGTTAGATCAGCAGGTATTCGAGCAGCAGCTGCGAGAACTGGAGAAACAACACTTGGTGGAGGGTTAAAGAATTCATCAAACATTGGTTGTAACAAGATATCCCAATCATTCTTTATCAGTGGAACATAAGGTGGTTGAGGAATAGGATTAGGAACGAGTCCTGAACTGAGTGTTCCAGGAGTCATTAATTGAAGGGCGGGTCCTGAACTGAACTGTTCAGAAGACATTGTTGTCAGCTCATCAAAAGTTACATGAATTGTTTCCATGATTAGTCGGGTTCTTTTATTGTAGATTCAAAAAGCCTTCTTTGCAGGAGTGTAACCAATGAAAATACCAATATCTGCCTTTGCTTTCAATTTACCCAAATCCTTAATGTCATTGGTCGGATAAGACAGGGAACCAAAGACATGAAGGTAAGATAAATCTGGTTTCTTGTCGTGCACTAGCTCATATGGAGTTTTGTTGTAACGGAGACGTATAAGGGATCTGTTTTGGGTATAACAAGCTGTATTGACTGCTTCTGCCCATAGAAACAATGGAGCTTTAGAAAAAAAAAGCATAGTGCGAGCAGCTTCCACTAAAGTGCGATTCCATCTTTCGACAACGCCATTCTGTTGTGGAGTGCGAGCAACGGATGTTTGATGTGATATTTCTACATTTTTATAATATTCACGAAGAGTCTAATTCAAAAATTCAGTTCCATTATCTATTCGGACATTGCAGACAGTTGTATTCATACAAACTTGTATTTGCTTCAAGCATTTGATGATGACCTCAGGAGCTTTATCCTTTGATCTCAAAAACTTGTCCCACATAAATCTTGAGTAGTCATCGACGATAATCAAGATATATTTTTCCCATTTATACTCTCCACATGCATTGGCCCACAAAGATCCATATGCAGAAGATATAGTTTTTCTTGATTAGTGTCGTCATCTTTGGGTTTATGAGAAAACTTCTTGCTTTTCCCTAGAGAACATGCTGAACATAGATGATCTTTCTCGAATTTCAGCTTAGGTAGACCTCGAACAAGACCTTGGTTAGCCAACTGATTAAGAGTGCCGAAGTTTAAATGACACAACCGTCGATGCCATAACCAGCTTTTTGTCTTTCAGGCTTTAGATAACAAACAAATTGGAGAAGACTTCAACATATCATCCATTGAAATGGTGTACAAATTTGTATCTCTTGATCTAGAAAGTAAATCAACACCACCTAAATTCCGAACATAACACGTGTGTTTCCGGAATGCAACTTCAAGATCCGAGTCAAAAAATTGACTCATAGAGAACAAATTGTGCCCGAGACCCTTAACATAATAAACCCGAGAGATTGTAACATTCCCTAGCTGATAATCACCATAACCCATAATCTTTGCAATCTGATCATTTCCAAATCTAACACTACCCAAAAATTTGCAAACGAAGTTGATGAGCTGGGAGCGTTGCCCGTTCTTATGCTTGGAGCAGCCCGAATCTAGGTACCAGAGTACGATTTGTATGACCTGAAATTGACACGGGAAGAAGATGGAGCAGTAGAAACATTGGATCCCTAGTTTTGCATGGGTTCCGAGTTGTTAGAAGGCTTAGTTCCTAACTTGCTAGGAGTGTTATTAAACTTAACAACTTTTGCAACTTTTGTGCTCCTATGGAAAACTTTAGGTGGTGTTTAGTTGTGGAAAAATTTTCATGTTTTTCTGTTTCTAAATTCCAAGAGAAGGAGATGGTTTTTCTTCTCTAGAGAAGAGTTGAGAATTTTGAAAACCTGTTTAGATAAGAGTTGTATTTTTCTTTTTAAAAAATAAAAAGATGTTTAGATGGATCTATTTTCACTCATTTTTCTTTTCATATTTAATATTTTTTTCATATTAGCTCTTTGTATACGATTATAAAAACAATAAAAAATAAAATACAAATGAAATTAATAAAAACTAACTACAATCATAAGCATATATTTAATTTGTAGTATACTCGAAATTAACATTACCGAACATATATAAATCTCAATTAACATTACGTTTTCGTCAAATTTCTTACGTTTTCGTCCGTTTTTTTACGTTTTCGTCATATTTGTTGGGAATAAAAGGCTTCTTAACTATTACTACTGATGGTTCAAGTTACTGCTGCTAGTTATGAAGATTACTACTGCTGGTTATAGTTTCCACTGCTAATGAAGATTGCAGGAAATACTCTAAGTCATTACTACTGCTAGTTGTAAAGTTACTACTGGTAGTATTAGTTACTCCTGCTTGAAGCGTTTCTAATGTTAGTTATATGTTAGTACTGCTGATGTGATAAGAATGAGATATTTTAGGAAAAGATATGTATGTATAGAAAACGCGTTGTAAGCCCATTAGGGTTCCTTGGTGTATAAAAGGAGACCCTAGGGCATGTAGGTTAGGATCTCAATATCTCATTCTTCACATATCATCTAGAAATTGTTTTGTTATAGCTTCAAGGTTTTGTATAACCCTAACACTATTTAGAGTGTTCGTATTAATATATTGAGGCTGAAAGTTTGGTATTATACAATCTTGTTTGTTATTGTTTTATTGCTTATTCTTCTTAATATCATAGACTAGATACCACATAGTCTTTGATATATTCAATCAAAGTTTCTATCATAGTTATCTTAGATTTATTTAATACAGCTAAGCCTTTTATAAGCTAAGCAAGATCTATTCAAGTAGGATCAACAAGTGGTATCAGAGCTTGTTAAGAAACTTTGAATAAGAAGAAACAATCTTCACATACCAGATTTATTTGTTTGTGAAAACATGGAGGCAATATCTTCACCAATGGTTGCTGCTTGCAAAACTTCTAGTGACTCACTCCAAGGCGAATTAGAAGCGCTTTGGAAAATGAGGATAGAACCGTACTTCCTAATGACATATTATGCTCTTTGGGAAGTAATAGTAAATGGAGACTCACCTCCACCAAAGATAACTGTTGATGGTGTTGAGCAAACATATCCTCCTACAACTGTAGAGTATAATTTAGCAAGGAAGAATAAGTTAAAGGCAAGAGGGACATTTTTGATGGCTCTTCCAAATGAACATTAACTAAAGTTTAATACCTACAAATGTGCCAAGACTCTGATGGAAGCTATAGAGAAAATGTTTGGACATAATAAGGAGTCAAAGAAAACTCAAAAGACACTTCTAAAGCAACAATATGAGAATTTTAATGGGTCAAGCTTAGAAGGACTTGATCAAACCTATGATATGCTTCGAAAGCTTATCAGTCAGCTAGAGATTCTGGGTGAAACTATTTCTCAAGAAGATATGAATCTGAAATTTTTAAGAAGTCTCCCATCAGAATGGAAGGCTCATACCTTGATCTGGAGGAACAAACCTGATTTAGACACCTTGAGCATGGATGACCTATACAACAATATGAAGATTTATGAAATTAAAGTTAAAGGGTCATCAAGCTCAAACCAAAATTCACAAAATGTGGCTTTTGTGTCTTCTAATAACTCTAGCAGTTCCAATCAAGCTCATGGTTTTAACTCTGCCAATACTGATAGTATGAGGGATGCTGTGATCTATTCTTTCTTTGCAAACCAATCCAATCCAACAGTCCACAATTAGATAATGAGGACTTACAACAGATTGATGCAGAGCTAGAGGATGGCTTAAAGGGCAGATGGCTATGCTAACCATGAGAGCCATAAGATTCCTAAATAAGACTAGAAGGAAGATTAGTGCCAATGGTTTTGAGACCATAGGGTTTAACAAATCAAAGGTGGAATGCTATAACTGTCATAAAAGGGGCCACTTTGCAAGGGAGTGCAGGGGCTCAAGGAGAACAGGAATCAGAGAACCTTGTATGGAGGATGTGGACATGGAAACAATAGAGACAAAAGCTTTAGTGGCTTAAGATGGACTTGGGTATGACTGGAGTGACCAGGCCGAAGAAGGACCTACAAACTTTGCACTTATGGCATATACATCTTCATGTTCTTCAAGTTCTTCAAGCTTAGATTCTGAGGTATCTACTTGTTCTAAAGCATGTTTAAAATCATATGAAACTCTCAAAGAACATTATGATAATCTGACAAAAGATTTTAATAAATCTCAATTAAATGTAGGAGTGTATAAATCAGGTCTAGAATCTGTAGAGGCTAGACTAGATGTGTATAAAAAGAATGAGGTTGTTTTTGAAGAGGACATAAAGATTTTAAAACTTGATATTATGTTGAGATATAATGCACTAACAGAGCTTAGAAAGAAATCTGAAAAAGCTAAAAAGGAAAGAGATGATTTAAAACTTACCTTAGAAAAGTTTAAAAATTCATCTAAGAATCTAAGCAAACTGTTAGAGATTCAAGTAAGTGATAAGTTCAAAACTGGTGTAGGGTATGATAGTCAAGTGGTTGATAGTCAAGTGTTTGATAGTCATGTGAATGATAAGTACAGATCAGGTGAAGGGTATCATGTAGTTCCACCTCCTTATACTGGGAACTTCATGCCCCCTAAATCTAATTTGGTACTTACTGATGAGGAAAAATATGTTTTTAGTGAGTCAATAACTAGTGTGCCTTTAGTTGCAACTAGTAAAGTTAAGACTAGTGAGTCAAAACCTAAGTCTGTTAGTGAACCACTTATTGAAGAATAGATATCTGACAATGAGGATAAGTATGAGACTGAGTTTAAGTCTAAATAGAAAAAACCTAGTTTTGCAAAAGTAGAATTTGTTAAATCTAATGAGCATGTGAAATTACCTAGGGAGTCTGTTAAGAAGGTAGAGAATAATAAGCAAGCTAAATACCCTAGGAAAAACAGTCAAAGTCCTAGAGGTAACAAGAGAAACTAGAATAATTTGATGACTCAGAAATTAGGAAGTAATTTTGAGTTTAAAAATAAAGCTTGCTAAGTGTGTGGCAGTTTTAACCATTTAATCAAAGACTGTGATTTTTATGAAAAGAAAATGGTGGAAAAACATGTATGGAACAATGCTAGTAGGGTGAATCACCAAAATTCTCAAAGATTGACTCACCCTCATCCAAAAGGAAATTTTGCTCCAAAAGCAGTCTTAATGAAATCTGGCCATAAAACACTTAATACTGCTAGGCAAAACTCTTCAAAAGCAGCAGTATCAGTTAATACTGCCAGACCAATTAATACTGTCTACCCAAGACCAATAGTGAATAGTGTAAGAACAACATCAAATGTTTTTAATAGAGCACATTCGCATGTTAGAAGGCCCTTTAACAAGTTTACAACAAATAAGAACAATAATTTAAATGAAAAAGTTAATACTGTTAGGAGAAATTTTACTATTGTTGGGCCAAAAGCAGTAGTAAGTGATAATAAGGGAAATGATACTAATGTTGTTAAGGCCTCAGCATGTTGGGTCTGGAGACCAAAGAAAAAAGTTGTAAACCATGTCTCCAGATACAATGGTGCATCAATGAACTTTAAAAGATTTGACTATGTTAATGCACAAGGCAGATCCAAGTTGTAATGGCTTGGGTTCCTAAGAGAGCATGATTCTCTTACTTTTTGTGCAAGGCAATCCACAACTAGAATTGCAGGAAAAAGGAGTAATTGACAGTGGATGCTCTAGGCACATGACTGGAAACAAGTCTTACCTCTCAGATTATGAAGAAATTGATGGTGGATTTGTTGCCTTTGGAGGAGATCTTAAAGGAGGTAAAATCACTGGTAAAGGTAAAATCAGTACAAGTAAATTGGATTTTGAAGATGTGTACTTTGTTAAGTAGCTTAAGTTTAACATTTTTAGTGTCTAACAAATGTGTGACAAGAAAAACAGTGTTCTTTTTACAGACACTGAATGTGTTGTTTTGTCTCTTGACTTTAAGCTACTTGATGAAAATCATGTCTTGCTTAGAGTTCCTAGAAAAGATAACATGTACAGTGTTGATTTAAAAAATATTATTTCTTCAGGATGTCTAACTTGTCTCTTTGCAAAGGCCACATTAGATGAATCTAATCTTTGGCATTAAAGGCTTGGGCTTATAAATTTCAAAACTATAAATAAACTGGTTAAGGGAAACCTTGTAAGAGGTTTAACTTTAAAACTTTTTAAAATTAATCAAACCTGTGTTGTTTGTCAGAAGGGAAAGCAACACAGAGCCTCTTGTAAGACCAAAATAGTCAGTTCAATCAGCCAACCTTTACAAATGTTGCATATGGATTTATTTGGCCCAACATTTGTAAAGAGTCTAATGAAAAAGATGTACTACCTAGTTGTCACAGATGACTATAGTAGGTTTAGTTAGGTTTTCTTCTTAGCCTCTAAGGATGAAACTAGTAAAATCCTTAAAACATTTATTATAAGCATAGAAAATCTAGACCTTAAGGTGAAAGTGATCAGATGTGACAATGGGACTGAATTCAAGAATAAGGTCATGAATTAGCTCTGTGAAATAAAGGGTATTAAGAGGGAATTTAGTGTTGCTAGGACTCTACAACAAAATGGAGTAGCAGAAAGGAAACCTAGGACACTAATAGAGGCTGCTAGTACTATGCTAGCTGATTTAAAATTGCCAACAACTTTCTAGGCTGAAGCAGTTAATACTGCTTGTTATGTCCAAAATAAGGTGTTAGTTATCAAGCCTCACAACAAGACCCCTTATGAACTTTTTCTAGGTAGATAACATGCCGTAAGCTTTATGAGACCATTTGGGTGTCATGTTACAATCCTTAATACCATAGATCACCTAGGCAAGTTTGAAGGAAAGGCTGATGAAGGGTTCTTTATGGTTTACTCTACCAATAGCAAAGCATTCAAGGTATTCAACAGTAGAACTAGGATAGTAGAAGAGAACATGCATGTCAAGTTTAGTGAATAAACACCTAATGTTGCAGGAAGTGGACCAGAATGGTAAGCTAGTTGTTGTAAGAAATCAATCTAATGGTATTGCAGGTACAAAAGCATGTGAAAATACAGGTAAAGCTAGAGTAGAGACAGTACTTGGCAAAGATTACATACTGCTACCATTTTTGACTCAAGATCCACTATTCTCTTCTAATTCAAAGGATTCTCCTGATGCGGGATTCAAATCATCAGGGGAGGAGGAAAAGAAGGATGTTGAACATCTGGAGAATGAAGATAGTGAGGTGCCAAATACAGAGGAACCAAGAGTTAATCAAGAGCATGATGAAAGTATTAACAGTACTAACAATATTAATACTGTTAGTTCAACTGTTAATACTGCTAGCATAGATGATAATATTGTTGATGAGAATATAGTCTATGGATGTGTTGATGATCAAAATATGCCTAATTTGGAAGAGATTGTCTATTCAGATGATGATGAAGATGTTGATGCAGAGGCTGACATGACTAATTTGGATACACATATCCTTGTCAGTCCTACTCCAACTACCAGAATTCACAAGGATCATCCACTTGAACAAATCATTGGAGATATACATTCAGCACCTTAAACCACAAGAATGACAAAGAGTGTGACTGACCATGGTATGTTTAGTTCAGTGCAACAGAGGATCAACCATAAAGATTTTCTAAATTGTCTGTTTGCTTGTTTTCTATCACAAGTAGAACTAAAGAAGGTAATTCAAGCTTTGACATATCCAAGCTGGTTAGAAGTAATGCAAGATGAGCTTCTACAGTTTAAACTGCAGAAGGTTTAGACTTTAGTTGATTTACCATATGGCAAGAGGGCCACTGGAACAAAATGGATCTACAGAAACAAGAAAGATGAAAGAGGTATTTTGATTAGAAACAAGGCAAGGCTGGTTGCACAGGGTTACACTCAAGGAGAGGGAATAGATTATGATGAGGTTTTTGCTCCAGTTGCTAGGATTGAAGCAATTAGGCTATTCATAGCCTATGCCTCATTCAAAGACTTTGTTTTGTATCAGATGGATGTGAAGAGTGCATTTATGTATAGCAAGATTAAAGAAGAAGTCTATGTCTGTCAACCTCTAGGGTTTGAAGATCCAGAGTTCCCTGACAGAGTTTATAAGGTAAAAAAGGCACTATATGGTCTACATCAAGCTCCTAGAGCTTGGTATGAGACTTTATCTACCTACTTATTGGACAATGGATTTCAAAGAGGTCAAATAGATAAGACTTTGTTCATTAAAAGAGTCAAAGGTGATATTCTACTAGTTCAAGTATATGTAGATGATATCATTTTTGGATTTACTAATAAGAGTTTATGCACTGAGTTTGAGAAATTAATGCATAAGAAGTTC
>BQNB010094313.1:22500-26151 GCA_026074375.1 Tanacetum coccineum | reverse complement strand
GTCAAATTTGTTATGGTCAGTTTATTTCAAAACTTGCTAGGAAATACAGGGTGTTAATTGAGGATGTGTTGAGGAGCTTAAGTGCTCCAATTTGATCGATTCTGAGGGTAAACTTATTCTCGAAGATCCACAGCCGGGTGTGCCTAGAGTTGGTATTCCTAGACCTCCAAGAGCATATATGCAAGACTTATATGATAGGATGGGTCGTATGGAGATATGTCAGGATGCGATAGAGCGTATGGAGTATAGACAGTCATATCATTGGGACAGGTATCATGGAGTGTTTGAGAATATGGCTGGGGTTTTTAGTGTTCCACTGTAGGGAGCCTACAATCTACCTCGCTACGCTCAGCCGCAGTATGACCAGTATTATCAGCAATACCCACCACCACCACCGCAGCAGTAGCAAGAAGATGACGAGTAGTGTCGAGATGACATGAGTTGGTTACGTGACCGCATGTTTTGGGTCACATGTGTTTTAAAAACAATTTCCTTAAAACAATTATTATTATTATTATTATTATGGTGTGTAAAATGCCTCTGTTAGCATTTAAAAACAATATTATCGTACTTTCCATAAATAATTAATTAGGATTATTATTATTATTTGTGTGCTATGCAATGTCTACAGTCGTAACAGGTAAAACAAGAAAAGGCGCAAGACGAATTGGTACGAAGAAAAGATTCAGAATATCAATCAAAATTGAAAAGTATATTTCACTTTTCCATTTCATATTTTTCTCTATAATATTTTCACATTGAGGACAATGCTCATATTATGTATGGGGAAGGGAAGATCAACAGGAAAAGCTATTAGAATTTTTAAGAAAAAGTTAAAATATATATAATTTTTTTTTGGAAAATAACATCTTATTGATCACATTCAAGCAATCTGACTCTGGATTGATAACATTACTAGCATATTTATACCACCCAGAAAAATGGATTATGTCTGAGCAATTGAGTGTGATTTTCCTTTTACCCTCTATTACATCACATACGAGTGTTTGAGTGAATTATACTTTCCTTATTCGTGAGGTGCTTAGTCATGTTATTGCAGCTTGAAAATCACTGGGTATTGTCAAACATCTCTGTTTTCACATATTAAAAATCCAAAAATATTTTTCACCATTCTATTTTTGTTTTGTAAATCTTATTTCTTTCCTTATTTTGCTTGAGGACAAGCAAACCCTTAAGTGGGGGGGGGGGGGCTTGCGCCTTTTGCACTTACTTATCACAAAAACCAAAATATTTTTGATAATTTCACACCCAATAAAACAATTTAAAAAAATAAATAATAATAATAATAATAATAAATATCAAAATTTTAAAAATATATATATATAAAATAAAATTTTCTTGTCTTGTCATGTAGGAACCTTGTTTCTAATTTTTTTTTCTTAGATTTGCTTGAGGCAAGCAAAGTTTTAAGTGTGGGAGGATTTGATAACGCTCAAATTATACATGTTTTTATATGCGTTATCAATGATTTTATATATATATATATAAAATATTGGGTTAAATATATGGAAATTTGGGTTATTAGAGAATATAATTATTTGTCATTGTAGGTTCTACAGTACGATGTGTGGAAGAGGGAAAACGGGAAGAATACACGAAGATTTGAAGGCATAAATGAAGAAGGTAACTCAAAAGCTAAATGCTTCCGACCACTCCTTGTTCCCTGTTTTGGTTTCATAACTCGGTCTACAAACTCTGTTTGAACGCGCGTTTTCTGGCGGCCAAGGACCTCCACACGTACGATGAGATTTAATTTATCTAAACTATATAATATCTTTACTGTTGAAAGAAAATGACCAAAAGTAAGCGCACTTGAGAAAGGAAAGGAATGCTCAGGAAGGAATAGAAAGTGAGGCACCACTTTTCACCAGAACTCTGAAATGTCCTTTTAATACCCAAAGGCGGCGCACTTTTTAGGCGGTTTGGAGAAGAAAATGAAAATGAGTGGAGAGAGGGAAGAACGGAGTTTTGGAGAAAAGAGAGAAGGAAAATAAGTAAGGAAGGGAGAGAAAGAAAGATGTGGTTGTGAGAAGTAAGAAAAAGGGAGATTGAATTAGGGGTTTGGTGAAAAATCTAAACGGCAACAAATTAATATGAAGTAGTTTTATGATCGTGTGCATTTCTTAGCTAGTGTGCATTAACTCCATTATGTGCGACAGCGCCAAAATAAGTTTGTCTGCAGCGCACTTTGACACCCCGATAACTGCTATAAATACCCCTCCCCTGGCTCTACCCATTGTATATATCTCTTACACTCTTATATCTTACACACACACACATTCGTTAGAGCCTTTGAAGAGGAGGAAGGAGTGGTGAGGATCCTTGGAACTTATGCAATCCCTTTTAAATTTATACTGCTACAAAACCTACCTTAATTCCAATGATCAAACACACCATTTTAATCCACCATTACCACCATATCACCACCACTCTTTCCACCATGAACCACTACCATAGCGATGAATTCCCTGAGTTCTAACACCATATATAGACCACATACCATCCATTTCCAGAATCTAAACACTTCTTACTTTGATTCTTAGAGGATTCACACCAAATTCTCTTAAGATCATCACCATAAGCTTGTTTCAAACACTCCATTTGGTGATAACTTTGTTGAATTTCCAAAAGTTAGGTGACATATTTCCGGTTATCTCTGGTTAGCATAGGGGCGGTCTTTGTAGCATTTTTTTATTAGCCATTTGCATTTGGTTATTGGCTTGTTCTTGATCAATGGAAATTCGTTTGAGGCTTGGGATTTTGGTGGTTGTTGGTCTGTCGAATCGAATTGTAGTTTGTCGAAAATTATTTGGTTATTGGTACTTTGTTTCTTATGTTGAAACATGAATAATATTTGGGAGTTGATTTTGCTTTACTTATGACTTTTGAATATTTTTATGTTTATGAATTCGATGTTTATTTTTTCTTGAATAATTGTTTATTCTTTTGGTCTATAATCATTTGTGTTTGCAATTGAAAATAGGCCGGGAAAGTGGACCGAAAGGGTTTTGTAAAAACGGAACGAGGGAAAGAATGCCGAATGATCCGGCCGAGAAATTCAAGATAGGGTTAGTTTTTGTTTTAGGGTTTATTTGTCTTTGATTTGATTTGCTATTTTGATCCATTTGTTTATGACGTTAGTCAATTTGATATTGTGACAGTAAGTACTGTTGTATTCAACTTGAATGTTGTAATTTCGTGGTTTTTTGTTACTCTTTTTAGAGCATGTGTGTGGTTTTTAATTTTTTTAAATTGATAAACAACCCATAAACAAGTAGTATTAAAAATGTTATAGATCAATGTTTTAAGTCCCTTCCCTGTATGTTTTGATTTTTCTCCGAGGACCGGGTTGACGGGTTGGGAGGTAGAGGAAAAAAGGAAAGGAATAAAAGGAATTCAAATTAGGAGAGGAAAGGAAGGGAGGAAAGAAACATAAAATAAAAGGAACTAGGGAGGAGGGGTTTGTTGGTTGGCGAGGAAAAAAGGATTAGGATTGGGAGGAAATTAAAAAAATAAAAAAATAAATAGGAATAAAATTCATGATTTATGCATTTTTTGATTTATAAACCATTTCTTTATGGACTGCTCGTCGATGATGTAGTATATAGGACGAAAGGATTTCTATGTTAT
>BQNB010094313.1:0-15000 GCA_026074375.1 Tanacetum coccineum | reverse complement strand
TCATTATTTGAAGATGAAGTGGATTTTTCAGATGCGTGTTCTTATTATATCTTTTGGTCTTGAAGATAACTCGTTTGGTTATATACGGTTTACCTGATGTAAGGAGATACATTGTAGTACTCACAGGTATTTATATCACTTGGCTTAGTGACTCATTCATAGGCATGCACGGATTTATTAAGAGATCGAGGTCTACTCATAAACGAGGAAAAGATTATGAGTTCTTATCATATTATAGGGCAAGACATAAGATACAAGTTTGGGTTATTCTACTTCTACATCAAGGTTGGTTGATATTAGTCTTTCTTCACCTGATCATTACATAGGGAGGGGTGGGGGGGGGCCTCAGTATTGAAGATTCAAGAAATGTTAACATATGGGTTTAGGGGAAGCTTTATTGTTAAAATGTTTAAAACCTTTATATGCTACATTGATGTGAGGTTTTTTACTATGACTCCTTTGTTACTACTGCTAGTGTAAGTTTCTACTGCTCAAGTTCATTTTTCTTAAGGTGCGTCATGGAGGGTAATTTGAGACATTGGAAAGCTTGGATTAGAAGTGTGATATATGGTTTGTGGTTGTAAAGATCAAAGTTGCATATCTTCACAGTCCCCTATTGGTTTATGACAAAAAGGGGAAGATGTTACAAAGATGATATTATTTGCAACTTATTATGTGTGGTGGCACGACATGGCAAGGAAATCTTAACTTTAAGGGAAGATCTGAAGTTAAGGGGAAGAATTTATTGTTTGTTTTGTCATCATCAAATAGGGGAAGATTGTTGGGAATTATTGATTTGATGATACAAAAGGAAACAATATATGATATAAAGGAAACAAGACAAAGATGAAGAATTCTTGGTCAACGTGCTTTAATGAGTCAAAGATGAAGAATTCTTGGTCAACTTGCTTTAATGAGTCAAAGATAAGGAATTCTTGGTCAACGTGCTTTAATGAGTCAAAGATAGTTATTAGGGAAAGATGAACAGTTTCTTACATACAATATTAGAATTCCTTTATGAATGTTTTAATTAGTTTCCTTGTAATTCTTATGGACTCTCTATATAAAGAGATCCATAGACATTGTTTAGAGTAGGGATGAGCAAAAGAACCAAAGAACCGGATCGGAACCAAGAACCAAACCGGAACCGATAAGAACCAAACCGGAACCAGAACCATCGGTTCCGGTTCCGGTTCTTGATTTTGAGATTTTTTCGGTTCTTGGTTTGGTTCGGTTCGGTTCCACCGGTTCTCGGGTTTCCTGAAACAATTATCATTATTCTAGAAATGAGGTAATATTGCCCATTACTTTGTTTCTACGCTCCAATATTCAACTTCACTTAAAAAATCTAGGGCCTTTTTAGAAACCAGCCAACACCTTTAACCCTAACCTTTAATATATTAAAATCATTTTATCAAAACATGGAAGCTAAGTTTGATTTTGATTTTTATTTGCATTCTTGCTTCACGATCTTAAACATGTCTAATTTTTTTCTTTGTATAATGATTTTATGTATTTCGCGGTTTTGTTAGATCCAACTAAGAAGTGTCACTTACTTGCTCATGGTTTTAGAAAAATTATTAGTTATGATCTATCTAAGAAGAACCTTTGAGCAATTAAGAACTTGAGAGCAAAGGTTTGAGGTTATGGTGAAGAGGTTATAAGACTAAAATGGTGTGTTATTTAGATTGTTATAAAGAAATGTTTGATTTTCTATCGTCAAATTCGAGTATGGGTGAGCACATGGAATCCGAAGTTACATCCCCTAATAATGGAGATAATGACTTCTTAAATGATTATTATAATGTTGATGCTACTAGCTCGTATGAAACCGAAACAGAGTTAGATAGATACCTTAGAGAGCCCGAAGATTGAATTTTCGTAAAGGTCAGAACCTGACATTTACAATCGGTGGAAAGTAAATGGTCCCTCGCTTTACCTATTGTTTCAAAAATGGCTTAAAGGTAACCCAAACAATTTATTTTATACGAATGTTACATTGTTATACCTTTTACTTGCATATTAGTGTAATCTGTAATAGTTTTGTGATTTTGTGTTATATATATTTTTATGATAGATATCTTGGCAATTCAAATTTCAACTGTGGCATCTGAAGCGGCGTTTAGTACGGGTGGACGTGTATTAGACCCCTATAGAACTCGCTTGTCAACGATGATTGTTGAAGCTTTGATTTGCACCCAAGATTGGGTGAGAAGTCGACGAACGTAAAATTAATTGGGATGACGGTTGAAGAATCTTATTAAATTAAGTACGATGAGATTGTGAAAGATATGGAAGAACAATTAGAGAAACTAACTGAAAGAGATAAAGAGAAACAAACGGTAGAAATATAAATGGTTCTAGTTATTTTGTTGGACAAAATTTGAAGTTATTTTATTTTGTTTTTCGGATTGTTATGCAGTTATTGAACTTGGTGTAAGTTGTAACTATAGAATGGTTGTAATTTTAACTTATGCATTAGTTGTTAAATGATATTGCTTTTAGCATAAATGGTTGCAAATGCTTTAAAAAATATATTTTTTTGCTTTTTATTGGCTTAATTCATTAGTGCATGAGATTTTTTTCTTATAGATATCGGTTCCTATCCGGGTAGAACCGGTGGAATCGGAACCAGAACCGGGACCCGAACCGGAACCAAAAAAAACTATTTGGTTCGGTTCTCGGTTCCTATTTTTCTTAAAATTTCGGTTCTCGGATCCATCGGTTCCGGTTCCAGTTTCACCGGTTCTAGACAATGTTAATCCCTTGTTGTTTGAAGGCGTGCACAATGAGAAGATGTAAACCACTTATACGGTTTGTGTGTGTGTCTAGGCATCATCCCTAATAAAGGTGCCTAGGGTTTAGAAGTATTTTGAGTTGTACAAACAAGAGTAGTTGCTAGATAAGTGGTGTATAGCCTTAAAAGAATCTTATGATTCCTGTTACAGTTTGTTGATGTAACCGTATTATCTTGATCAAATAATATTGGGGCTGGAATGTTTGGTAAAACCTTGTTGAATATCTTTGTTCTTATTCCGCTTTGTTTTTATAACTTATGAACATTGATATTATCCTAGATAAAGGTCTAAACAACCTGAGCTTAAACGATCAAATAACCTATTACGTGTTTTAGGTTTCCACACCGAACATTAACAACCCTTAACAATATGATTTGGTCAATAACCTGCAAATCAATAATGTTCTTAGATGTGATCATCCATCAGTATCATCCACTAAAATAAAAAAAATACAAAATATATAACCTTTAGCCTAGCCTTACCCCTTCTCGAAAGTCCCTATGGTTGGTTGCTAGTTGCTCGGTATGATTGGTTGATTTTTGCTTATGGTTTGCTCACGCTTTGCTATAAATGTTGTGCCATTTCATCAAAGATGAAGGAGACGTCCTTTTGATTTTGTATTTTTTATGGTGTCTGCTTATTTTAAGTGATGAGTGAATTGTTAGTTGTTTGACGTGAGTGGTGGGTTTGAAAAAAACCCAAAAAAAAAGAAGAAAAAAGAGTGAAAAATAGTATAAAAAAGAAGTAAAGTATGAATAAGAGTTGATTTGTGCCAATATATTGATGGAGGTTCGATAACCTACGGCGTTTGAGGATTGTGTAACTTGCAAACAGGGGTTTCTTGGAGCTGTCGGACATGTATATTTTATAAAACCAATTCCAGTATTATACTTCCCATGCCTTATCACATCCTTATTAACCCTTAGGCCTAACGTTACAAACCCGAAATAAAAGTCCTCTTTTGATATTTATACCGGTGCTTACGCCTTGTCGTGCAATTTTGTTTTCTAGTAAAGCTATGGTATCTTAATGGAATCATGTCTGTGCATTGAGTGGTGTTCACTGTTTTGTTCATAACTCGGTCATACGAACTCCGTTTGACGTGATTCTGGCGGCCACACGAAGAGAATTCCATTATCTACAACTTTGAATAAGGCTAAGTGCTATAAATGCCCCAAGTTTGCCACACTTTCAAATAAGTGCGGCGCACTTTTCTGCCAGATTATGAATGCTCTTAAATGAGCTTGGCATTCATTGCAACCTTTTAAATCTCCATTCTAGATCCTTCTATTAGGGGTGAAGAGAAGAAACCGAAAAATCCAAAACCGAACCGAAAAAACCGACCGAAACTAGAAACCGATGGTTCGGTTTTTAATTTTTCAAAAACCGAAAAATTTCGGTTCGTTTTCGGTTTTTGTCCAAAAACCGAACCGTAAAAATCGAACCGAACAGAACCAAATCATTATTATAATAATATATAATTAATATAATATAAATAAATAATAAATCAAAATTTTAAATTCATATTTATTTTGTGGATGAAATTATATTATATATATTATATATATATTATCTTACTGTTTATATATGTGTTTGTCGTGTACGTGTGTTTACTTGACAATATATCATTACATATATGACAATGATCATACTATGTGTATTTTCACATGAATATGTGTGTCTCTCCTTTATATGTGTATAAATGTAAAAATTTGTGCAAACATTATTAGGCTCATATTGACAAAAAAAATTAGAAAAAATATCCAATTTTCTACGTAAAACAAGTTTATTAATATAAATTTTCCACAACCAAATATAAACGGTTTGAAACCGAAAAACCGAACCGCAAAAACCGAGAAATCGAAAAAACCAAACCGCCAAAAACCGAACGGTTTCGGTTTCTGGCTTTATAAAAACCGAATATTTCGGTTCGGTTTAGGTTTTAGCAAAAAACCGACCCAAACCGAACCGTGCACACCCCTACCTTCTATGACCGACTTTGGGCACCCCTAGAGCCTATAAATACAACCTCTAATCCCTCATATCATACACCAACACATCCCACTACACACACACAT
Source organism: Tanacetum coccineum (assembly GCA_026074375.1). Taxonomy (NCBI): domain Eukaryota; kingdom Viridiplantae; phylum Streptophyta; class Magnoliopsida; order Asterales; family Asteraceae; genus Tanacetum; species Tanacetum coccineum. Next base: position 10,124 of record BQNB010094313.1, on the reverse strand, counting down.
AAAAATCAAAGAGGAAGAGTGGTGAGGATCTTAGGATCCAATGATCCAAACACCCCTCTAAACCGCTATCCCAAACACCCACCTCTAAACCAAAAATCTAAACCACCCCCTCACAAACAACCGCCATGCTACCACCACTCTCTGGCGTGAGGATCTTAGGATCCAATGATCCAAACACCCCTCTTAAAACCGCCATGCTAACCACCACTGCTCTGCCATAAACCGTACCACAAAAAAACACATATTTCTAAAAGTTCTACACCATATCAAGATCATATACCATCCATTTCTATAACCTTAACACTTATCACCTTGATTCTTGGAGGATTCACACCAAAATTCCTCTTAAGATCATCATCTTTAAACCTTGTTACCAAACACAAAAACAAAAAAAACAGGACACACCAATTGGCGATATATTGTGGATTTCCAGAAGTACATTGGTAAATTTTGGTTATCTCATACCTTTGGTTATTGGTTGATGATCATGGAATGTTAGTTTTAGGTTGATGGGGTTGTTGTGGTCGAAATATTGGTATTGTTACTTTGCTTCTTACATGTGAAACATGAATAATATTTGGATGATTTTTCTATGATTTATGAATATACATGTTTATAAATTCGATGTTATCTTACTTGGATCATTGTTTATCTCTTGATATATCTTGCAATTGAAATACGTCAAAAGGATTAATTGCCTTGATATATTTTGAATCATGTTGGCCATATGAATCAATATCATACTTGTGAGAATGATGTGGTAAATTGATAAACAACCTAAGTAGAATAATGTTTAAAACCCTTCCTTATGTTGACCGACCGGGTTGGGAGGAATTCATATGTATGCATATTTGATATAAACCATTTTTAATGCGCTCGTGATAATGTAGTATATAGGTCGAAAGGATTCTATGTTATCATTGGTAGATATGCTTGTTATTATGATTACCCGTCATATATGACTTGTATGCTTTGTTTATATAAAGTCTTGCTCTATCTCTATCTATTATGTTGTGTGGATCATGCCTTGTTTCTTGCTTACTTTATACACACATTTAGGCTATTTGATCGGTGACAATCATTTAGCTTTGTTACTTGATAAACAATATGTGAATTGCTACAAATCCCGTGGAACGACCTGGATTTACCCAATACTATATTACACTCGAATAGGGCATACTTGCCCAAATGTTGTATTTTTCATAAAAATCGGTATTTCTAGTTATTATAAATTTAAAGCTTGTAAAAGCACACATCAATGACAACAGTAGGAAGGTATGGGTTTATTTTCTTAAAAATTAATCTGAGGTATTCAACATTTTTAAAAAGTGGAAGGTTGCAGTTGAGAATGAAACAAACCTTCGAGTGAAGTGTTTGAAATCCGATAATGGTGGAGAATATAGTAGCCGAAAGTTCATTGAGTATTGTGCCGAGAACTGGATTAGGATGTTGAAAACAGTCTCAGAAACACCTCAACAGAAGGGTGTTGCTGAAAGAATAAACCGAACAATGAATGAGAGAGCAAAGAGTATGAGGCTTCATGTAGGGCTCCCAAAGATGTTCTGGTAAGATTCAATTACTACGACAGCTTACTTAACTAATTGCTGACCCTCCGTGCCTTTAGGGTTCTGAATTCCAGAAGAGGAATGGTAAGGGAAGGAAGTTAGTCTCGCACACTTGAAGGTATTTTCGTGTGACTCCTAGGTTAAGGTGAAAGATTTTGCAAGAGATAAGCTTGATGCAAAGTCTAAGAAGTGCACATTCATAGGCTATGGCTAAGAAGAGATGGGATATCGCTTTTGAGATTTGAAGGGTTACAAGGTCGTCCGAAGTAGAGATGTCACATTTAATGAGGACTCTTTATATGGAGCCAAGGCTGCAACAAATTCTGGTAACTTAACAAAGCCAAATCAGAAGGATCAAGTGGTGTTGGAAGACTCTCTAGAGAACCTTGCAAATAAAAGCATAGTTGCAGAGCATGGGTTGAGTTTAGAAACACTCAAAGCCTAGGTGGAACCTCATATACGAGTGAGGGGTCCAAAAATAGTGGGAGCTTCGAGGATAGTGGAAGATCAGATGAAGAAGACTCTATAGACGGAGAATTCTCCAAGAAGGGAGGCTCTAAGACTCTACAAGTATGAAGATCCACCAGAGAGTCTAAGGCTCTGGTAAGGTACTCTCCATCAGCAAACTATTTGCTACTGACATAGAAAGGTAAACCAGAGTCTTATTCAGAAGCTTTGAGTAGCAAAGAAGTCGTACAGTAGAAGAAGACTATTAATGAAGAGATGGTTTCACCTAAAAAAACCAGACTTGGTCCTTAGTCAGATTACTAGCAGGAAAGAAGGCATTACAAAGCAAGTGGGTATTTAGGGTTAAAGAAGAGCAAGATGACAAGAAAATGTACAAGGCTAAATTGGTAGTTAAGGGTTTCCAACAGAAACATAGGGTAGATTACAATGAAATCTTCTCTCCAGTTGTGAAGATGACTACAATCAAGTTAGTCTTGAGTATTGTAGCCTCCGAGGACTTACATCTAGAGAAATTATATGTCAAGACAACCTTCTTACATGGTGACCTTGATGAAGACATCTACATGACACAACCAGAGGGTTTTCAGTCAGCTGAGAAAGAAGAAAACCTCATGTGCAAGTCGTAAAAAAGTCTATACGGGTTAAAGCAAGCACCGAGACAATGGTACTTGAAATTTGATAGTTTTATGCAGAGGCCATGGTACAAGAGATGTGATATGGACCATTTTTGCTACTTAAAAAACATTGGTTCATCATCTATTATATTACTATTATATGTTGATGACATGCTGGTAGCAGGCTTCGACATGACAGAGATCAAGAAGCTCAAGAGACAGTTGTCTCATAAATTCGAGATGAGGGATTTAGGCTCTGCTAAGCAGATTCTAGGCATGAGCATCATTAGAGATAAAATGAAGGGTACTCTTAGGCTATCCCAGGAGAAATACATAGGGAAAGTTTTAGAGAAGTTTAATATAAAGGATGCAGAGGCTAGATGTCAGCCTTTGAGAGACCATTTTAAGCTCAGTAAGAAACAAGCACTTAAGACGAAGGCTTCTAGACGAAGAATGGCTAAGGTTCCTTATGCTTTAGCAATTGGCAGTGTGATGTACGCTATGGTGTGTACAAGGCCAGATATAGCTCATGCAATGGGAGTTGTTAGCAGGTTCATGTCTAACCCAGGAAGGGAGCAATAGGAAGCTGTCAAGTGGCTGCTATGCTACTTGAAAGATTGAAGGCTACTCTCCGTTTCAACAGTAAAGAGGTTGTCTTAGAAGGATTATTTCTGGAGGCTGCTTAGATTCAGACAAGAGTACTACGCGTTATGTCTTCACAGTGGGTGGTACATTAGTTAGGTGGATGTCTAGAATTCAAGAGTGTGTCGCTATGTCAACTACCGAAGCCGAGTATATGGCTATTGCAGAGGCTGGCAAAGAGTTAGTATGGTTGAGGATTTTTCTTTAAGAGTTAGACAGAGCCCAAACAAAGTGTGTTCTGTTTTGTGATAACCAGAGTGCTATTCATTTCGCGAAGAATCCAGTGTTTCATGGTCGAACGAAGCATATCAAGAAAAGATATCACTACATCTGAGAAATGTGAGTGAATGGACGTTATCTTTGAAGAAGATTCTTGGAGCAAAGAACCGCTTAGAACCATGCAGGATCATGATCACCAAAGTGCGTGACCAATAGAGAAGTTAATAAGACTTTTAGCAATCTATAAACTGGCCTCCGAGATAACTGATGAACAGAGGATGGTATCTTACGAGAGAGAGAGAGATTGACGACTCTGAGAGAGTATACTCGAGTATACGACAGACCCATGACTATGGTGAGAAGAGACGAGGAGCTTTGGAGGCCGTGAGAGATGACGAGAGGGGGGAGTGAGTGAGAGATGAGAGACGAGATGTAGAGCAGATAGACGAGGGGGGCGGGTGGGGTGAGAGAGAGATGACGGGGGTGGAGAGAGTGAGAGAGAGGTGGGTGGGATCGAGAGAGAGAGTGAGAGAGTGAGAGGGGTGGGAGGGGGAGGGGAGGGGGAGGGGGAGGGGGAGTGGGAGGGGGATGAGTGGTGCGGGGGAGAATGGTAGGGGAGAGAGGGGGAGTGAGGGGAGTGAGAGGGTCGGCTTTGAGGAAGATTGAGAGAGTGTGGCTGGGCTGTAGGGAGCTCCGTCCGACGGGGTTGTCGGGGAGTGGTGTAATACGGGTGAAGCATGGTGAGGGGAGTATTTAGTAGAGGTTAGAGTTTATCTGCGCGAGTGCTGGCGGGGCTTCTGAGGGTGGGAGTGGGCGGTATCACGGAGTGATCCAAACTTCGATTGGTGTATGGTGATGATGGTTGGCGCTGTTCACGGTATGAACGGGTGGGAGAGGGTGGGATTCAAGGGACCGGGTAGCGTGAGATGATTCATGTAATTAAGGAGGGTGAGTGAGGGAGTTGGTGAGGAGGGAGTTTGCAGGGGAGGGATTAGTATTGTTGATTCATTTAGAGGGACATTGTGAGGGAGCGGGAGTTAAGGGAGGATCGATTGCCCAGTAGGTGAGAGGGAGGGGGAATGGATATGTTAGAGGAGAAGGTTAGGGCTGCAGGGACTACCTGGGGGAGGGAGTGACGACGGGAGGAGAGGGAGTAGGAGAGGAGTAATGGCTCTAAGGTGAGACAAGGGAGGGTGTTTTGGGGTATATGGTGTTTGGGTCAGAGTATTTATCACAGGGGGGAGTTAAGTATGGGAAATCATCTAGAGCAATTAGATGTCAAGACAACCTTCTTACATGGTGACCTTGATGAAGACATCTACATGACATAACCAGAGGGTTTTAAGTCAGCTGGGAAAGAAGAAAACCTCATGTGCAAGTTGAAAAAACGTCTACACGGATTAAAGCAAGCATTGAGACAATGGTACTTGAAATTTGATAGTTTTATGCAGAGGCCATGGTATAAGAGATATGCTATGGACCATTGTTGCTACTTAAAAAAAGTTGGTTCATCCTCTATTATATTACTATTATATGTTGATGACATGCTGGTAGCAGGCTTCGACATGGCAGAGATCAAGAAGCTCAAGAGATAGTTGTCTCAAAAATTCAAGATGAGGGATTTAGGCTCCACTAAGTAGATTCTAGGCATGAGCATCATTTGGGATAAAACGAAGGGTACTCTAAGGCTATCCCAAGAGACATACATAGGGAAGGTTTTAGAGAAGTTTAATATAAAGGATGCAGAGGCTAGATGTCAGCCTTTAGGAGACCATTTTAAGCTGAGTAAGAAACAAGAACTTAAGACGGAGGCTTCTAGACGAAGAATGGCTAAGGTTCCTTATGCTTTAGCAATTGGCAGTATGATGTATGCTATGGTGTGTACAAGGCCATATATAGCTCATGCAATGGGAGTTGTTAGCAGGTTCATGTCTAACCTAGGAAGGGAGCAATATGAAGCTGTCAAGTGGCTGCTATGCTACTTGAAAGATTGAAGGCTACTCTTCGTTTCAACATTAAAGAGGTTGTCTTAGAAGGATTATCTGATTCTGGAGGCTGCTTAGATTCGGACAAGAGTACTACGGGTTATGTCTTCACAGTGGGTGGTACATTAGTTAGGTGGATGTCTAGAATTCAAGAGTGTGTCGCTATGTCAACTACCGAAGCCGAGTATATGACTATTGCAAAGGCTGGCAAAGAGTTGGTATGGTTGAGGATTTTTCTTTAAGAGTTAGACAGAGCCCAAATAAAGTGTGTTCTATTTTGTGATAACCAGAGTGCTATTCATTTCGAGAAGAATCCAGTGTTACATGGACGTTATCTTTGAAGAAGATTCTTGGAGCAAAGAACCATGCAGATATGCTCACCAAAGTGGTGACAATAGAGAAGTTAAAGCTTTACGCAACTTCAACTGGCCTCCGAGATAACTGATGAACAGAGGATGGTGTCTTGAGAGAGAGAGAGAGAGAGAGAGAGAGAGAGAGAGAGAGAGAGAGAGAGAGAGGTTATTTCCAGTTTGATGATGTTAGTCAGGATGCCTTGTATCGAAAGTCTTCTAGCCCTGCGTTTGGTTAGTGCAGCGTGTTTCGTATGTTCGACGGTATAGGAAGGTTAGAGCAATAGTATTGTTGAAGGGAAGATGGTTTGAAGTTTACGAAGATTACTTGAGACGGAGAGCAGTGAAGTGATCAGCCTTGAGAGATTGTTGAGTTGTGAAGACTAAAATAGGCTTGTTGGGTGCAAACTCAATCCCACATCGGTTAAATAAGTAAACTGGAAGATGGGTTTCAACTTATAAATACCCCCTTATTGTAATTGTAAATAGTATCTCATATGTGTGTGTGTACCACAATAATAAAATCTCTCTCGTTTGACCCCGTGGACTGCTACGGCAACCTAAGTCGTAGATACCACGTTATATCTCGTGTTCTTGACATTCAGCAAGCTTGTTTGTATTTTTTGTTTGTTCGAGCAGTGTGTGCAGGTGCTATATACCTTAACAATTATAACCTTCTCCTGTATTTCTTCCACTTACGTATATGGACACACGAATGGATGGTTAACTCATTTGCATGGTTTGGATGCTTGAGCATGATTGTGTATTGAGGGACTGCACTTTTATTATATCAGAAGTCATAAGATTTTGTTAATAAAAATTACAGTATTACCTCTATCTAATTTGTAAATACGTCAATGAATCTAATAACCACATTCTTTGTAAAAGGTGAGAATGAAGGAAAAGGTGAAAATGAACAGATCTCAGACACATCCTCTCTTCGATGTTGCTATAATTAAAAGAATGTCATAACCATAAATCAAATAAATATAAATCTTAGACTCTAGAGAAAAGTTTGTGTGCAGTAAGATTCCATATGTTATAATAATTGGTATGAGGACATGGCTTGCAGCCGGTGAGTGCTTAGACACTTATATTTCCAAGTTGAAAATGAGATTTAGCAACATAAGCACAAAAAAGGACAAGGATAATAAGCGCCATGCAGTAAGTAAATACATGCATGGTCTTATATTGATGAATTGTTTGTCTAATTGAAATTTGAATATGCTCAAATATACATGGATGCGATTGCACACTTTCACTACTAAAATCTGAAGCATGAATGCTTATAGCAAGGATTGGTGATAGATTCCAAATATAATACTAACGAGAAAGAACATTAAGAAGAGAAGTTCTTGTTTTTAGCAAACTCCTAAACATGCAATCTAAACCATTCTCCATTTCTTGAAAAAGGCACACCAGATCTTCATTTGTAAGTCCAAGCAGATCATGTCTTTCGGTTGTACCTTTCTGAATCATTTTCTGGACAAGCGACCACCTTGATGCCTTTGGCTTTGGAGCAGAACCAGACAAGAACAGCAACAATGATCTGTATACAGACGATCTAACGACTCCAACGTCTCTTACTACTTTAATAGCTGATAAGAGGTGTAGATCTAGATCTAAGGGTTTCATGACCCCCATCTTCTCATCAATTTGCTTTAAAGATGCGATAGCCTTCTTGGCGTCTTTCTTCAGGTTCTTGATAAATGAAGCAGTTAAGCATCCCTCTCCCTTTCTCCTTCTTAGGGCAGATTGAACATCTCTGGCATTTTCTTTGACTTTCGATACCAAATCTCTTGTAGAACCACATATATCCATAAGACTGATGGATTTATCCAACAACCCATTGACCAATTCAGTATATTGGTTCTGAGTAAGAGCTTGTTGGGTCAAGGGCATACTGAGAACGCTATCAACACATTCGTACAAAACTTGTAGCCTCGTTAACGCGCTGCATATTGAATCTGCTGTGGGAACAGATGATACGGACGCCTCCCAAGCTCTGAATTTGGAGATCTCCTCTTGAGCCTGTAGAATGATTGGATGTGGTCGTGTTGGCAAACTTGTTGATCGAATGTGGTGATTCTCGTCTGCAGAAGAAGTGGTAGAAGCCATTGTTTTATGCTTTTAGAAAAGAACTGAAATGGGTTTTGTGATAGTATCTGTAGGTGTCCAATGGCTCTTATATATACAAAGTAGACATGGAGTGAAGGAATCACACAATGTGAAGCCAACATGTGCCTTTCATCAGAAAGCGTTGACTATGCTTCCCAACTGGGCAACAAAAGCTCCTAATTTTGTTTTATTTGTTACTAATCAAATAGATGCCATTTCGTTATGGCTTTGTCTCGCTTTTGCATTACAAAATTTGTTTCTAGTGCAATTTCTTTTAAGATTATTAGTTTGGAAGGATTCACAAAATCAAGTGCAGAACATATTAGCTGTCTAATCATTGTGATGACCCATCCTTGAATTCTAATAAAATTATGGATACTGGGAAAAAAGCATTTCTTGAATCATTAAATTAAGAAATGTGCTGTATTTTCTCTTGGTATTATATTAAATGTGCTCTATGTCTTTTTTTAATGGTGAGAAAAGTATCTTAAATAACATTGAGTGTCAAACCAACAGGCAGTGGCCGGTATCAATGTCACCACCCACCAAAGAGAAGGTTGTGGGTGGAGAATAAGAGTGTTCAAGTACGTTTATATGCCGCCAATATGATATCCATATAGTAAATTTAAATATGACGACAGAATAAAAATTACTATCTTGGCAATATGCTACCGAGCTCAAAAGAGACCTAAAGTGATTATCACATGACTACTGACTCTAGATGGTAGGCTCTTCCGATTGTGTCCAGGAACTAATGAACTTTGCAGTAAGTCATTGCGGTTTAACTCATAGTGGCACATTCATACCATGTGGATATTCTTAATTCTAGGATTTCTTTAATCAATACGAAGTAAGATGCTAAAGATGATTAAGGCTCTTCTAGAGCCAACAACATGGTTTTGACAGGCAGGCAACACACGTGGTGAGAGAAGTTTTTATACTATTGCACAACCATGAAGATGAGATATTTGTGGCTTTAAAGATGCATTGCAGGGGTGGCAAGGGAACAACTCATAAAATTAAAAGAGCTGTATCCATAGCCTGCAAGAAAAGCATATTTCCTCTTGATCCATAATCTATGGCATTAATGAAACCAGAGCTTTGTTTAGTATATAGAAACCCATGCCAGAATGGGAGCACATGCTTCTTAATAACTAATTCACGTAAGGAGAACAAACAGTGTGTTGTTAATTTGTTATTATTGTCGAACAGAACAATTCATATGAAAGTATGAACTAACTAAAGACTGTTCACTCTCTTATTTATTATCATCCACCAGCATATAACATGTTATCCATTTAATTGCTTTATCTATCTGATCATGTCGCGGCCCTCTTCAATTTAAATACGTAGGAGCTAACTAATACAACAACGTTGGAGCTATTTTTGTCAGAGCTATTTTTGTCTTATCTGGATACAGTAAGTGGTGTTGTATTGCAGCTTCAAGAAAAGTATCCATATGTTGTCACTAAGCTTGCTACTGAACCACCAAGTCCTATTGGAAAAAAAGATAAATATATATTGCAGATCGATGTTCAATAATCTCTTAGGAGAAAAGATAGATTTCAGTATCAACCCATCATTGGGAAAATGATCACACTAATAGATCTACATCACCACCTCCAACATCAGGTTAAACCATTGTTAATTTCTATACCAATGAGCATTGTTGTACTGTATCACTTGTATCCAGTTACATGCAAATTTTTGTCAAAACCACAGTCTACAACAGTCTACAGTCATTAGTATAACATTTGAAATTAGTTGAAATATGAAGATACATATAGAGAGTACATGTTGATGAATACATATAGAGAGCACATTAGTGTATATTTTTTAAGCTTTACAATTGCATGCATGCATTATAATATGATGATGATTCATGCATGTTGATGGATACTAATTAACAACGATGTGCATATCTATGTCTATTCACCAGGCTGTGCTCGTGTTACTACTATCGGACGGTATTTATATATCATGTCTCAGCATCCAAGTTACCATATATTTATATGCTCATCTTACCTATTGAATAATTAAATCCATATTAAACATATGTAAGTATTTAAGGTGGTGATTATTATAGTTCAACTGTTTTTAGATAATGCTAAATATATCAAGCAAATATTTATAAACTGAAAGCCGATGGATTCCAAGATCTTG
>BQNB010094312.1:3813-26151 GCA_026074375.1 Tanacetum coccineum | reverse complement strand
GAAAAGCTTAATCAATTTGAGAGGAACAAGGTCTGGACACTGGTCCTTATGCCCTATGGTAAAACCATCATTAGGACTAAGTAGATTTATAGAAACAAGATGGATGAGAATGGGTTTGTTACCAAGAACAAAGAAAGGTTGGTTGCTCAGGGGTTCAGACAAGAAGAAAGGATTGACTATGATGAAACATTTTCACCTATTGCAAGACTTGAAGCTATCAGTATATTTCTTACTTATGCAACGTATATGGGTTTTATGGTATATCAAATGGATGTTAAAAGTTCTTTCCTGAATGAAAGATCTCTAAGGAAGTGTATGTTCAACAACCACTTGGATATAAAAGCAGTGAATTCCCTAACCATGCATGTAAGCTTGATAAAGCTATCTATGTACTAAAACAAGCTCCCAAAGCATGGTATGAAACACTCTTAAAATTTCTTATTTCATACAAGTTTGTTAGAGGTACCATTGACAATACTCTTTTTACTTATAAAACTAGGAGTGATGTTATTATTGTACATATATATGTGGATACTTTTATTTTTGGGTCAACTAGTGATAAAATGAGTAAACAATTTGTTAAGTTGATGACCAAAAAGTATGAAATGAGTATAATGAGTGAACTAAGTTATTATTTAGGTTTTCAGACAAAACAAGATTTTAAAGGAATCTCTATTTGTCAAGAGAAATATGTTAGGGATTTACTCAAAAAGTATGATCTAGCTGATAGTGCCTCAGTGAAATGCCTTATGCTTCCCCCAAACAATTTAGGCCCTGATGAATCAGGGGTCTCTGTTAATGAGACTTTGTTCAGAGGCATGATATGGTCACTTATAGATCTAACAGCTAGTAGACCTGATATCTAATTTTCTACATGTCTCTATGCTAGGTACCAAGCTAACCCTAAGGAATCTTAACTTGTAGCTGTAAAAAGAATTTTCAGGTATCTTAAAGGAACTCCAAATCTAGGTCTCTGGTATCCAAAAGGATCAAGCTTTGATCTTAAGGCATATTCAGACTCAAACTACACTAGATGCAACCTAGATAGGAAAAGTACCTCAGGGTTTGTCAAATACTTAGTGGAAAGTTGGTATATTAGAGTGCAAAGAACAATGGCCATGTCTTCAGCTAAAGCTGAGTATGTAGCTGATGCTGGATGTTGTACTCAAGTCCTCCGGATCAAAAGTCAGCTAGCTGACTATGATGTTCTCTATGACAAGGTGCCTATCTTTTATGACAATACAAGTGCGATTGCTATTTCAAACAATCCAGTGTTGCACTCTATGACAAAACATAGTGACATCAGGTATCACTTTATTAGGGACCACATTTTAAAAGGTGATACTGAGCTTCATTTTGTACCTACTAATTTACAACTAGCTGATATTTCTACAAAACCATTAGCTGAGCCTAGCCTTACTAGATTGGTCGCTGAGTTAGGTATGCTCAATAACAAAAAGGAAGTCCCTGATAAGAAAAAAGGGTTTAAGTGATCCTCTAACTTGAATATTGATAACACTCAAATTATATATATTTTTATATGCATTATTTATGCTTTTATATATATTTATTGGTTAATTATAAGAACTTTTGATACTTAATCGACTATATTTGATAATGTAGTTTCATAGTACGTGTCGTGGAAGAAAACAGAAGAATACACGAAGATATGGAGCTTAAACGAAGAAGTAAACTCAAGTTAAAGATCTTCCGACACCTGTTCACTGTTTTGGCCATAACTCGGTCATACGAACTCGGATTGAGTTGGTTTAAGCGGCCACGGAAAGAGAATTCAATTATATACAACTTAGAAAAAAGGTCAAGAAATGAAAATGTACCAAAACTGCTGCACTTTCCCTTAACCGACATAGGAAAAGTGCGGCGCACAATTTATATTGTGATGTGGTTTTGGCCCCCGAATAGCCTATAAATAGCCTCCTTTGGCTCTCCCATTTTACACAATCTCACACAAAATGATCTAGTTCGATTACACCACTTAAAATAGGGATTTTGGGGGATTAAGGATTAACAAAACTTTGATCTAGACTACCATTGGCACCACAACATCCCTTGATCATACATCCACTTAATCGAAGCCATGCCAGATGATTTTGGCTTGTTATTTCTATTTCCTAGTTGTACAATGACAGTACATAAAGGTTTAGGATAATAAGATTCAATAACTTGGGTTATGGATAATAGTTTCCAGTTATAAAAGCTTGTAATCACCACATTTTGATTTATAACTTTGGTACACTTTTATTATTTTTTGATATGAAAGTTATTGAATTTCATGAGTTTAATATGTGTTTTACTTGTTTGATTATGGAGTAGTGGTCTTGTGTTTGTTTGGGCGATATGTGATCTTTAATATAGAGCATTTGGATATGTGTTTATTGAATTGGTAAAACATATTGTATATAAGAATATAGGACGAAAGGGTTCTTTATATATGTGTTCTATCATTCCATTTATTATATTGGTTATAATAACGTATAAAGGCTGCAAGGATTCATTGTTATTAATTAGTATATTCACTCGTTACATTTAAAGGCTGAAAGTATTTGTAACTCGTGATATCTTTATTCTCTAAACTTGTAAACAATATCCTAAACACTTATATGTCTTAGTGATCATTACCTAAAAAAATGCTTTAATTCTTTGCTTGAATCATCTCTTAATCGATTTCTTTATAATATTTAATATATGCACGTTTTGGTTAAATTGATCTGTGACAATCATTTTAGGCTTAGCACCTTAATTACAAATTATGAAAAACTACAATTCTCTTAGGATGACCTGGACTTACCTAGACTCTACTATACACGAAAGGGTATACTTGCCCGAGTGTTGTGTTTTTAGTAAAAATTGGTATTTCTAGTATTATAAATTTAAATCTTGCAAAACACAGATCAAGTTTTTGGCACCGTTGTCGAGGAATTATTTTAAGTTGTCATCAGTTTTTTTGCTTGATTTTGGTGCTATTTGTTTGCTTAAATGTGTTAAATTCTTTAAAACTGCCTTCTGCCTTCTGCATCTGCAAGTACGCCGCACTTCTCTTGAAGTGCACCGCACTTACTCTACTTTCATTTAAATTTTTGTCTTGTAAACCCGTAGTAAGCCGGTTTTAACCCAAAAACTGCCGCACTTTCTGGGATTGTTTCAGTTGTTCTAAAAAAACCCAAAACTGCTTTTGTTATGTTATATAATCATCAGATTATAAGCCATGTAAATTTGTATATATATTTTTTCATCAATTTCAAAAGAAAAAAAAAATAAAAAGTTTTACTTTTGTTTTTGTTTTGATTATTGTTATTTGCATTTATTAATTGTATTTGCCTTTTATCATTCCTGCTTATTCAATTTTATCTATTTATTTGTTATAATCTGAAACATAAAAAAAATAAAATTTCAAAAAACATAAATTTCCAGAAAAACCAACGTACTTTTCCTAAAGTACGCCGCACTCTATCCATATGAAAAAAACATTAAACTTTATATCTATTTATCCTTATTTTCTATATATACTAAAAACTAAAATATATATAAAAATATAAAAAGGTAAATATATAAATATATAGATAAAAATAAGGTTGCAAAAATCATGAATCGTTAGCCGGCGGTCGACCACATTGTAGCTTGTAATCGGTCAAGGCGAGATTAATTGGCGATTAATCGGATTGGCATTTTTGGCAAAATTTGGGTATTTCCGGCAAGTTTTGTGTATTTCCGTCAAGTTTTAGATATTATTGTTAAGTTTATTTCTAAAAAACAACTTGTAATAGATTTAAACAGTTAATATAAGTGATCAAAACAAGTTTACGGTGAGTTTTAGGTACTTCCGGCAAGATTAGAAGGTTTCCAGCAAGTTTGACCATCGTTGATCGCCGTTAACCACGGTTGACCTATTTATTTGACCCTGTTACATTAATCGGCAAGATTGGTGGACTTGTAGCGTATAATCGGTGATTAATCAGTCTTGTAGACCTTGTTTTGCAACACTGCTTTATTTTGAATATTATCCTTAATTATATAATATATAAAAATGTCTTTTTGCAAAATGCTTAACGTATGTATAAATCCACGATCTTTTGGAAAACAACCCGTAAGTCTAATATACGAATTGAATAAAGATTTAATAACAAAGACTTGTAGAATTAAAACTATCCAAGAAGAATTCGTTGAGATTGAATCACTCAAATCTTCGATTCAACATTCCTCCGTTAATGATGTTTTCGTCTTAAATAAATCCAAAGAGGTTATAAAAACCCAATAAATAATAACTCCCGGTCCTGATGATCAACCCATGTGGGAAAGTGCTAAGATTGTAGCACCGACTCCTAATTCTGCCATTGTTCGCCCCGTTGTTAATGACAACTTTGTTATCAATAGTACCCACTTGAAAATGATGGGGGAAAATAAATTTGATGCTTATCTGTGGGCCGATCCACATGACCACATCTGTGAATTTCTCGCAATTTATGACATGTTCAAATATGGTGAAACTTAAAGTGAAGCTGTCAAGCTTTTAATATTTCCCTTATCCTTGTGTGATGAAGCTAAAACCTAGTTTAACGAACTTAATGAAGAGTCTATAACATCGTGGGAACAAATGAGAAGAGCTTTTATAAGGAGATTCTTTCCTTGTTATTTAACCGACTTTTACTTGAAATCAGAAGTTTCTCTCAAAGCGTATGTGAAAGTCTAACCGACGCTTGGTTACGACTGAAGAACATCCTCCTAAAATGTCATGGGCACGGTCTGGCCAAAAGAGCTATTAGTCAAATATTTTATCATGATCTAGACGAACCCTCTCAAGAAATTCTTGACAGAACTGCTGGAGGAATCTTTTGCTACAAAACACCAAATCAAGCTTTTAAATTTCTTGATGACAAAGTTCTTTTTAAACTTGATTGGTCTACAAAATATCAAAACGAACATCATCAAAAATCTGTTGCTTTCCCCGATGGAAGTAATAGTGATAATGATAATTCCTGATTAATGGAAAAATTTGAAGCTCTAACTATAAAAATGGATTCTTAGTTCCAAAGCTTAAAAGAAGAGATGTATGAGATTCGTAAGAATTATAACAACTGAGGAGATAACCACACTCCTAAAAACCACATGAACGATGATACGCCGATGGGTGAACGTCATGAAGTAAATTACATCTAACTTGAAGGTTGTCAAAATCAAAATTCTCATGATTCGTATTCTCACCAATCCCATTATGATCAACCTCAATCAAATAATGATTCTGAAAAATCGCTCACAGAATTAAACTATAACGTAAAATAGGATCTTGAACATTTTAAAAGATGTATCCGTAGCATAAGAATTGTTCATGATAAACTTTTTGACAGGGACAATCAATCTAAAACTTATCTCAAAAAATTAATCAATAAATTCTTGGATGATCAAAGAGTTGCACATATGTTCATCAAGAACAATGTTAACGATATAATTATAAAGATGAAACAAAACGAAAAGAATTGTGAAACTATATTTAGAAACTTGGAAATAAAAATAGATGAGTGGGAGAAGTCTCAAAACATCTCTTCAGAACAAACTGATAGGATTGAACCACCACCTCATCCTTCAGCTCGTACTGAGCATGTGAATGTCGTATTCACCGAGAGTGAAAAGTCCGATGACTCTCCAAAAATTCAAAAAGATCCACCACCTTCCATCATCGTTAACAAAAAGATAGAAAAAGATCAACCAATCAAGACATCTAAAAAAGGATATTATGTGATAAAATCAAAAGAATATCCATTCCGTGAGTACATACTAAAAATACCATACCCTCAGCATTTCAAAGTGGATCATTCCCACTTGAACCGTATCATCAAGAAATCTTAAATCAAGTTAAGTGTAACAATAGTAATAATAATAGTAATAATAGTAGTAGTAGTAGTAATAAACCTATAAATAAAAATATATAAAACAAAAAGAAGCTTTGCAGTTTTTAAGTATGTCGCGCACTGGGCCTGTGTGTTTCATACATGACTACTGTATCCAAAAAAGAAATTTAACGAACTTTGTGGGTTTCGCTAGAAACCCTCACGAGACTATAACTCGTCCACTCAAGAAATCGAAGATTTTAAAGGCTTGTTGCATACGCTACATGCAATCGTGTTGCCTACAAAAATGCACTTTTGTATTTTACGTTTCTTGTAGTTTTGTTTATTTTACAGATTAAATAAAACAGGTAGAGCTTGGATTAGTGGTTGGCATTTTATACTTGGGAATGATGTATTTAGATCGATATATTTTATATGGTTGAATTCATATGCTTGGCTTTCTGTTTCGCGTCGTATCTTTCAGAATCCAACCGAGCACTCATGAGCCCCAGGAAGTCTCGTTTCTCTTATATTTATTTTTCTAGTTTGTCCAACTTTTAAGATGTTTGTTAATTACGCATAATGCTCAACTTAAGTGTGGGGGGGAAATCAATTGAAAATTTTGACTCATTTTAAATTATTAACTTTTGTTCGCCCTCGGTAATCTAAAAATTTATTTTGTATCACTTAGGTTAATATATTAGAATAAAACATAGTTAATAAATAAAGTTTTTGAAATCAGAGATGTGTCCCGATTGATAGAGCAGATCCGACTAGGGATCGATGACATTACTTGTGCATTTATACCCATTCCAGTAAATATGTGAGGATTTTAAGCCTGTATATAGCATACATCTTTTATGATTGATTCCTTTGTTTATGAGTGTGCTGGTGATTTATTGATTCTAGAACTTGTGCTTGAAATCATTATGAGACCGCAGTGAGATCATGTTCGCATGATAGAGGTATTTTTATGTGATAAAGAGGCAACATAAGATGTAAACCAAATTAGACCATCCATTTAACATATTATTCTTTTAGCTAATTACACTAATTAGCTAACCACCTAAATAAAACTCTTCTGTAGCACTCATCTTTAGTGCTAGATACCTCTAGTTTAACCCGTTGAACCATTCTATTCATTTTTCTCATCTACTAAAATAAAATAAAAACAAAAATATATAACCTTTAACCTAGCCTTACCCCTTGTCGAAAGTCCCAATGGTTGGTTGCTAGTTGCTCGGTATGATTGGTTGACTTTTGCTTATGGTTTGCTCGCACTTTGTTATGAGTATTGTGCCATTTCAACGAAGTCGAAGGTTCAAAACTTCGTTTTCTATTTTTTGGTGATTATCTTTATTCTCTAGTCGTGGGGGAACTGTTAGTTATGTGATATGGAGATGAAAAATAATAATATATGAAAAAAAGGAGAATATAAAGAATGAAAAAAAAATGTAAAAAATCGAAAAAAAGAAAGAAAATAAAGAAAAATAAAGAGTTGGATTGTTTGTTTGGCACTTTTCGTATTGTGACGTATTATTATATTATGATATGTGTTGGATATATTGATGAGAGGTTCGATAATCTCTCGGGTTTGTGGTATGTAGTAACTAGCAACATGGCTTCTTTGACTTGTTGACATGTATATTATAAAACCAATTTCAGTATATATTTCTCATGCCTTATCCACACCCTTATTATCCCTTAGCCTAACGTTACAACCCAAATAGAAGCCCTCTTTTGATATGATAAAACCCTGTGCTTACGGCCAGGTCGGTGCAATTTTTTTCTTGTACAGCCTATGATAACTTAATGGATCAATGTTGAGCAATTGAGTGTGATTCTCTTTTACCTCTATCCTAACATTATATTGAGTGTTTGAGTAATTATACTTTACTTCTTTGTGAGGTGCTAGTCTGTTATTTGGGCAACTTGTGAATCAATAGTGTATTGTCAAACTCTTTGTTTTTGTATATTAAAATCTAAAAACTATTTTTCATAAATTCTATTTTTGTTTTGTTAAAGCTTTATTACTATCTTAATTTATTCTTTATTTTTGGCTTGAGGTAAGCAAACCTTTAGTGTGGGGGGTGGTTTGCGCCTTTTGTGATTATTTGGGGGCGGGGGTGTTTGCGCCTTTTGCGCTTATTTATTAGAAAAACCAAAAATGTTTTCGATATTTTCACACTTAATAAAAAAATTAAAAAAAAAACTTTTTTTTAGAATAAACACTATATATATATATATATATATATATATATATATATATATATATATATATATATATATATCTAGGAACTTTGTTTCTAAATTTAGTTTCTTGGATTTGCTTGAGGGCAAACAAAGTTTAAGAGTTGGGAGATTTGATAACGCTTAAATTATACATATTTTATATGTGTTATCTATGCTTTTATATATATTTATTGGTTAATTATAAGAACTTTCGATACTTAAACAATATTTGATAATGTAGGTTCATAGTACGTGTCGTAGAAGAAAACAAAAGAATACACAAAGATATGGAGCTTAAATGAAGAAGTAAACCCAAGTTAAAGATCTTCCAACACATGTTCATTGTTTTGGCCATAACTCGGTCATATGAACTCGGATTGAGTTGGATCAAGCGGCTACGGAAAGAAAATTCAATTATCTACAACTTAAAAAAAGGTCATGAACTGAATATGTACCAAAACCATCGCAATTTCCAAAATGTACGACGTACTTTTCATCAGCATTAATGCCCTTAACCGACATAGGCAAAGTGCGATGCAAAATTTATATTGTGCGGCAGTTTTGCCCCCTTGAACAGCCTATAAATAGCCTCCTTTGGCGTTCCCATTTCAAACAATCTCACACAAATCGATCTAGTTCGATTACACCACTTAAAATAGGGATTTTTAGGGATTACGACTTAACAAACCTTTGATCCAAACTACCCTTGGCACCACAACATTCCTTGATCATACTTCCATTCAATCAAAGTGTAGTGACGGTACATAAAGGTTCAGGATAATAGGATATAATAGCTTGGGTTATTGATAATAGTTTCTGGTTAAAAAAGCTTGTAATCACCACATTTTGATCTTATAACTTTGGTACACTTCTATTATCTTTTGATATGAAAGTTACTGAATTTCATGAGTATAATATGTGTTTTACTTGTTTGATTATGGAGTAGTGGTCTTGTGTTAGTTTGGGCGATATGTGATCTTTGATATGGAGCGTTTGGATATGTGTTTATTGAATTGGTAAAACATATTTTATATAAGAATATAGGATGAAAGGGTTCTTTAGATATGTGTTCTATCATTCCACTTATTATGTTGGTTATAATAACGTATAAAGGCCGAAGGGATTCGTTGTTATTAACTAGTATATTCACTCGTTACATTTAAAGGACGAAAGGATTTGTAACTCGTGATATATTTATTCTCTAAACATGTAAACACTATCCTAGACACTTCTATGTCTTAGTTATCATTCCCTAAACAAACATGCTTTAATTATTTGCTTGAATCATCTCTTAATCGCTTTCTTTACAACATTCAATATATGCACGTTTTGGTTAAATTGATCTGTGACAATCATTTTAGCCTTAGCACCTTAACTACAAACTGTGAAAAACTACAATTCTCTTGGGACGACCTGGACTTACCTAAACTATACTATACTATACATAAAAGAGTATATTTGCCCGAGTGTTGTGTTTTTAGTAAAAATTATTATTTCTAGTATTATAAATTTAAAGCTTGCAAAACATACATCAAATATTATATGTTTTAAGGTAACTGAATAGTTACATTTAGGTTGAAAGACAAACATTCTTTAATATTTAATTCGGATTTTCTAAAAAATGCTACAAACTTCCTTGAAAATTATGGGTTTTACAGTACATGAAAGGGAAAGGGGCCTATGTTTTATGACAGTTTTACCACTTTACATTAAATGTGGATCTAAATGATTTTTATATTTCAAAATATAAAACATCTTTTGTGGTATAAACTATTACTTGTCACTCACATACTACACTTTCCAAATCAAAACCCTAAAACTTTAGTTTCATCATCTTCCCCAGATCATTTTCTTAAACGAAGCAAACCTTTATCTTTCAAAACATCAATGGCTTTAGAATCTTCTTCAAAACTCAAACAACATACACCTGCATCAAACGTCGGTTTTGAGCTTGAGGATGGTATCATTGCTTTTAATAATGAAATTGCTTTGTTAGAGTCTAAAGATCCCTTATACCATCCTATGCTTCTATTCTTATCAAATAGTTGCATCTCTACTGCTTTAACCAAACAACCATCAGCTTATTACTCAATGTACCTTAGGGAATTTTGGTATACAGCTGAGGTAGATGATGCAACGAAATCAATCAACTTCACCCTATCTTGTTTTGATAAACCTCTATCTTTCACTTGTGATGAATTTTCCACCATTATTGGCCTAAAATATAGTGAGAACTATGTCCCTTTACCACCAAAGGAGACGGTGAGGACCGCTTTAGAAACTTTGGGACTTGTTGACGAGAATGATACCTCTATTTCATCCACAGATCTCATCAATTCGTCTTTGTTGAAAATGAGATATTTTTCACCAATTTGGAGGGTTCTTATGTTGTATATTAAAAAATGTCTAAGAGGTATGCAGGGATCTCGTGATTAACTGATTTTTAGCAAACAAATTATTGCATATAGCTTATGTTAGGGGCTAGATATTGACATTGGTAATATTCTATTTTTGGATCTTGTTGTCCAACTAAACCTTGGCACAAATATTTGCTACACTAGATATTTATCTCTTGTCATTAAAAATTTGCTCAGGAAGACCTACAACAATGAAGAACTCAAGTATTTTAAAACCCACCACATCTCAGCCACTTCTTTCAAGATACCATCTGCATCTAAAGTTCCTTTAACTTCTTATATGCTAAAAGTGGCAAACATTTCTCCTGAAACTTACAAGTCTTTAATCCTTCCATCTAGGGAAGTGAATGTTGGTGACTTAGCTGATAAGTCCTTGTCTAGGACCAATGTACAGCCTATCACTCAGCCTAAAACAAATACTAACAAGAAGTCAAAAAGAAGAAAATATGATCTTCCTCTAAACCCAAGACTTCTAAAACTATTAGGGATTCTTCTTTAAAGAAACAGGGCGCTGATACTCAGCATGCTGAGAAAATAGTGGCCACCATTGATGCCACCCTCAGTCTAGATACCTCTGAGTCGGCAGAGGATCAAGGAAACTAGCTTAAACCTACTAATGCCACAAAGGTAATAGTTTATTAAATTAAGAGGCACTATAAGCAACCACTCTCAAACTTCTTTAAGAGAGAGTGGTGAAGTTAAGGGTTACCCCCGACCTAATAGAGAGTAAGAGTCAACACTTACATTCTAAATTTTATGTACACTTTGAGTCTGCATCAGGGAATGATACTTATAGGTTTATACCACCTGATGTTTACCTTGAAAACTCTAGACTTTTCCAGGATAAACATATCCATTGCATGAAAGTCAGACCCTTGTATGAACTGAACTTCACTTATACTTAGGGGTCCCTAAACCAATCAAAAGAGTCCTAAGGTCTTACACCTTTGAGGGGACTAGATAATTACACCCAGTCTTCTTAGGGGCAATGAATGGCGATCCCTCCCTACATTATAAACTCATAATGAAAAGAGTCCTAAAAGTCTTAGACTTTTAAAGGGACTAGATAATCACACCCAATCTTCATAGGGGCAGCGATTGGAGATCCTCCACTTCATTACAAATTCACCTTTATCAAACTAACCATTTTATGCATGTACAAAAACAAATTGATAAGGAGATTATAAAGGAGTTTGAGATCAAATCGCTAGGGAATGTGAGCTTTGATGATTTTTATAGGCATGATCTAGATATGGGTGCTGATGAGAGCCCCTTTGACACAGAGTCTAAGATCAAGTTGGTAGGAAAGGTGGTCCCTGAACTTAATGTTGATTATCAGGTAGATGATTTCACTCTTGCTGATCAAGATATGAAAGAGATTAATTCTAGCTTGGAATCAATGCCTGAGGATGAGCTTCTCTCTGTATCTGGGTTTGAAGCTAATGATGCTAAGGAGGATAATAAATCTAAAAATAAAGCAGAACTATCAAAGGATGGTGAGGCTACCGCTAATAACGTGCTTGATGAGTTAGTTGATATGGCTAACTCTCAAGATGCTAATTTGAATGCTTTCACTGATAAGACACATAAGTCAAACCTCCTTGGTCATCTTCATGAAGAATTCAGCTCTTTGACCACCAAGGTTGATCAACTCAAGTCTTTATTAGCTCAGCGAGTGGCTGACAAAATTCAGGACTCTATGCCTAAAATGGTGGTTGATGCATCTGAGGAGAGAATACCTGACTTATTATCTAATACCCTTAAGAATATTCTTCCTCAGATCATCAAAGAATCAGTCAACCAAGCTCTTTCCAATTTTGACAAAAGAGTAGATGAGACACTCAAAGCTTAAGTTCTTGAACTACTTCTCAAACCACTGAACAATGCATTCAATGTCCTTAACAAAAAGGAAAGCAACAGGTTTGTCATTCTTCAAAAGAAGCTGACTAAGTCCATTAAAACCAATATGGGCAAATCTGTTCAGTGCAGTGTTAGGAAGGAAATTAAAGTTGTTTGTAAACTCCTAAAATACTGTATAATGAAGCTTGACAGGAATGATGTTAATCTTCGCGAGCTAGTTGATCTAATCAGGGATCTTGTCACTCTGATAGACACAACATCAGCTTCTTCTAAAGCTTCTCTTGAGGGGGAGAATATGTCTACTCAGGCAAACAAAGATTCAGGGATCACAGTTCCTGTACAAGCTTAGGGGGAGCAACAACCAACTGAACCAGCGACTACTAAAGAATCCTAGGTAAATGCTCAAGGGGAGCAGGTTGTCAATGATTTTACAAACATAAAAGTACTTGCACCTAATTAGGGGGAGCATGAATCATCTGACAATGTTGCTCAAACATCAAAAGGTTTGGTAATTCTATCAAGTAAAGAGCCACTTGTTAAGAAGTTAGAGTTTGTTTTAGATGACTTCTCCATTCCTTCACCAACTCCACTAAACTCAATCAGACCACCATTGATTAGACCATAAACGTCAATACCATGCCCTTTACTGTGACAATCATCTAAACTCAGATTCATGGCCTTTAGTGTTTTATAACGTCTTTGACTAAAACTATGATTGTTAAGCTAGTTTGTGTTAGTCAGGTCGTGTTTTCTCTTTGAGTTTGCTTTGCTTTAGGCACCCTCGGGTTATGAACGTACCATCGACCTACTATTTTATTTAAACGCCAACTTATTATAAATGATATGCTTAGTTATTCCAACGTAGTTAATGAAAAGGACTAACGGTGAAAGGATTTAACAACAAAAATTAATGATAGTTAAAGAGTGAAATTACTAATTTACCCTTATATGTTAAATTATTAAACATGGTATGTTTCATGTACAAAAAAGGTGATAATGCATGATCCAACCTATGTTAAGATTATGAGGAGACCTTTTGATACACATGGGTCTTGATTCTCTGGTTTAAACAGTCTCCTTATGGGTCTTGACTCTTTAACTATCATCAAGTTTGGTGTATCAAAAGGTCTCCTCATAATCTTAACATAGGTTGGATCATGGATTATCACCCTTTTTGTACATGAAACATACCATGGTGAATAATCTATCAACATTAAGATACATGTAGGATCAGTAGCAAGAACAAACTCTTTGTGTCAAAATAAAAGAAGTAAACATCAAGAATAAGTAAGAAAACAAGGTAAATAAAACAAGAGATGAATCCAACACATAGATTAGATGATTACCTTACACAAACACTTTCAAATCCTATAATAGTTTTGAGGTTTTAGAGGCTGAGATGGTGAGGTAACTAGAGAGTGTTTATAGAGATAGGTTAGAGAGGAGAGTATGTGAAAAGTGTTGGTATGAAATTAGAGAAATGAGTGTTTGTGAGGTTTAAGTACTAATTGGGATGGATTGACAAGTGTAAGTACTCCTAGATAAGTGTCATATGTGTAAGCATGAGGTGTTAATGATGTGGCAAGTGTAAGCATGAGGTGTTAAGTGATGTGGCAAGTGTAAGCATGAGGTGGCAATGAGGTGGAGCTTATGTGGCAAGATTAGAAAGACTAACATATAAGGGTAAGTTGGTAATTTCACTCTTTAACTATCGTTAATTTTTATTGTTAAATCCTTTCACCGTTAGTCCTTTTCATTAACTATGTTGGAATAACTAAGCATGTTATTTATAATAAGTTGGCGTTTAAATAAAAAAAGTAGGTTGATGGTATGTTCATAACCTGAGGGTGCCTAAAGCAAAGCGATCCCAAAGAGAAAACATGACTCGACTAACACAAACTAGCTTAACAAGCATAGTTTTAGTCAAAGACGTTATAAAATACTATCGGTCACTAACCTGAGTTTAGACGATTGTCACAGTATCTCCCCGTTAGAAGGAATTTCGTCCCAAAATTCAAGTCACTATCTCTAAAGGCGAAGCATTCACGAATAGATGTGGATACTTGCGTTTGATTTCGTCATCACGCTCCTATGTGAATTCAGGGCCTCGACATGAATTCCATCAAACCTGTACAATGGGAATTCGACTCCGCTTCAAACTCTTAACCTTACGGTCCATGATTTCTAGTGGCTCTTTAACAAAACGTAAATTATCGTATATCTTGAGTTCGTCTAGGCGCATATGTAAGTCTGTATCTGCCAGACATTTCTTCAGATTTGACACATAAAAGGTATCATGAATGCCGCTCATTTCTTGTGGTAACCAAAGTTGGTAGGATACAGGACCAATTCGTTCAACAATCTCGAATGGTCTCACATACCTCAGCACTAACTTGCCCCTTTTTCTAAAACGTACTACGCCTTTCCAGGGTGATACCTTGAGTAAAACTTGATCACTAATGCAAAATTCTAAGGGCTTACGTTGATTATCGGCATAACTTTTTTGGCGATCTTTTGCTGCCTTTAGCCTTTCCTTGATTTGCAATATCTTATCAGTAGTCTTTTGCATGATTTCTGGCCCAATTAATTAACTTTCTCCTACTTCAGCCCAAATAGGTGATCGACATTTCCGCCCATACGGTGCTTCAAATGGGGCATATTTAATGCTTATGTGATAATTGTTGTTGTAAGAGAACTCGACTAAAAGAAGATAGGTATCCCAGTTTCCTCCAAAGTCGATGGCACATGCTCTAAGCATGTCTTCTAATGTTTGGACAGTACATTTACTTTGACCATCATTCTGAGGGTGATAATTCATACTCATGTCTAAACGTGTTCTCAATGCCTTCTGTAATGTCTGCCAAAATCGTGACGTGAATTGACTATCACGATCGAAGATAATAGACACAGGCACTCCGTGCCTTGCTACTATCTCGTTGATATAAATTCTTTCTATCTTCTCTATCTTGTAATCCTCACGAATTGCTAGGAAGTGTGCAAACTTAGTCATTCTATTGACAATAACCCAAATTGTGTCGTGTCTACTACTAGTTCTAGGCAATTTTGTAATGAAGTCCATAGTTATTTTCTCCTATTTCTACTCGGGAATTTCTTGTTGTTGTGACAAACCCGAGGGTTTTTGATGTTCAGCTTTAACCTTCAAGCAAGTTAGACACTTACTTACATACATGGCTATGGACTTTTTCATTCCTGGCCACCAGTACATATCTCTATGGTCGTAGTACATCTTATCCGCTTCTGGATGAACAGAGTACTTCTTTGAATGAGCTTTGTCCATGTTCAAGGTTCTTACATTACCTATCGATGGAACCCATATTCAATCTACAAAGTATAATCTGTTGTCACCCTTTCTCTCCATCTGTTTGTGTAACCCTCAGAGCATCTCTGTTGGTGCATTTAAGTCCTTGGACGCTTCATTCTGGGCTTCTAGTATCTTTCCCTTAATACCTGAATGAATCATCATGCTCATAGCCCGCACGCACCTTGGCTTAACCTTTTCTTTCCTACTTAATGCGTTAGCTACAATGAAAAGCTCAATCCATCGCCTCTGTCGCATATTCAACTCCTTTTGGTCAAAAATATGCTGCAGACTTCTATGATCAGTGTAAATGACACTTTTCATCCTGTACAAATAGTGTCTCCAGATTTTAAGAGCGAATACTATAGCACCTAGCTCTAAATCGTGGGTTGTATAATTCCTCTCATGAATCTTTAGCTGTCGGGATGCGTATGTAATCACCTTACCCCTTTGCATCAGTACACAACCAAAGCATTGTTTTGCTGCATCACAATACACCATGAAGTCGTTTGGTCCATCAGGGAGCGTCAAAATTAGGGAATTACACAATTTATCTTTCAACTTCTGAAAGGGTTCTTCTTGTTCTTCGCCCCAATCGAACTTCTTATCCTTTTGAGATAGTAAGGTGAGAGGTTTGGCAATTGTAGAGAAGTTCACGATGAATCATCGGTAATAACCTACTAATCCTAAGAATGAGTGAAATTATGTTGGTGTTCTAGGGGATTTCCAAATCTTTATCGCTTCAATCTTACTGGATCCACATGAATTCCATTATTGTTAATCACATGTCCGAGAAATTATACTTCTTGAAGCCAAAATTCACACTTCGAAAATTTAGCAAACAATTTCTCTTTCTTGAGCAATTCTAAGACTAACTTCAGATGAACTTCATGTTCTTCCTTGGACTTCGAATACATCAAGATGTCATCGATGAACACAATGACAAATTTATCTAGATATAGCTTACATACGCGGTTCATCAGATCCATGAAGACTGCAGGCGCATTAGTCAAACCGAAAGGCATAACCGTAAACTCGAAATGCCCATATCGAGTCCTAAACACGATCTTTGGGATGTCATCTTTATGTACTCTTAACTGATGGTAACCAGAACGAAGATCTATTTTGGGGAAATAACATAAACCTTGCAATGGTCAAACAAATCATCAATTATTGGGATGGGATACCGGTTCTTAACGGTCAGTTTGTTTAACTTATGGTAGACTATGCACATTCGAAACAAACCACCCTTCTTCTTGATGAATAATACGGGTGCTCCCTATGGTGAACAACTAGGTCGAATGAAACCCTTATCTTTGAGCTCTTGGAGTTGATTAGACAACTCCTGCATTTCAGTAGGTGCCAAATGGTACGGTGATTTCGCAACAGGTGTTTCTCTAGGAATTAAGTCTATGCAAAATTCAACTTGTCGAAGAGGGGGAAATCCTAATAGGTCTTTAAGAAATACTTCAGGGAAGTCTCATACAATAGGGATGTCTTTGAGTTTCCGCTCGCTTGTTTTCATATTCGTAGGGTACTTCAACTTTCTTTCGGGTCGCTCTTTATAAACCTTAAGTACTTCACCGTTTAGTAAAGGAATTCAGACTATTTTCTCATGACAAACTATTTTGGCCCTATACTTTGATAACTAGTTCATTCCCACAATCACGTCAAAGCTTCCATGACCAAAAGGTATTAAATCGAAAGAAAAAAAATGACCCTTTAACACTAAATTTCACTTACGAATGATCTTATTGGTTTCTACTCTTTGACAATTTACGACTTCAATTTCATAACTAATGTTTAGAATACTCGGTTTCGCATCTATTAAGGGCATAAACTTCATAGAAATGAAACTATAATCGGCACCAGAATCGAATAGTATGGTAGCATAGTGATTGTTTAAAGAAAAGGTACGCGTCATGATGTTAGGATTCTGACTAGCTTCATTGGCGCCCATAATGAAAGCCCTTCCACGAGCTTGGTTGTCATTATTCCTCCTATTCAGGTTTCCTCTAATTGCTAATGCTGGATTTAGGCGATTCCTTCCTTGGCTTAGAGCTTTGTTCAGTTTTGGACAGGTATTCCTAAGGTGATCCCGACTTCCACACTTAAGGCAGGTCAATACTGGCCTATCATTCATAGCCTTGCTCGTACAGTTGTTGGCGAAATGGCCTACTTGCTTACACTTCCTACACACCGGACAATTTCCTGTATGATGGAGACGGCACTTGGCACATTTTGGGTGTGAACCAACATACTGATTTGGTCCCTGGGCTGTCATCCCATAGTTCCTAGCAAACCTTTGTCATTTGTCAAGGTTACCTCCACCCCAGTTTCTTGATTGGTTTTCTTCCTACCTTTTATTCCCAACATTGTCTTTTTCCATACTCTAGATCTAATCGCATCATTGGTTAGGTGATTTGCCAAAACCACTACATTTATATGGTACTTGGGTTTGCTGAAGTAAGCATCCACCTAATCTTAGGAGCCAAACCCCATATATAGCGATCGATATGCTTATCCTCTAGAGTGGCCATATGAGGCACTAGCTTTGAAAGTTCATGGAATTGGGTGGTATATTTGTCTATATCACTACTAACCATAGTATGATTCCAAAATTCTGACTCCATCTTCTATACCTCACTTTTAGGATAATATTCTTTGAGTAACAATTTCTTGAACTCTTCCCATGTTAGTCGGAGTGCTGCTTCGCATCCACGAGTTTTCACTTGAGTGTTTCACCATGTTAGAGCCCTACCTTGGAGTAGACAAGTTGCGTACCCCACTTTTTTATTATCAGAACACTTGCTGATATGGAGCTTAGACTCCATGCCTTCTATCCATGACAGCAATCCAACAACACCTTCATTGCCATAGAATTCCTTGGGATTGCAAGACATAAATGTGTTGTAGCTACACCCTTGGTTATTGTTTGCTGGGTTTCCTCCCGGATTCCCTCAGTTGGCATTAAGGGCCTTAGCAAATTGAGCAACAAGGTTTGGTAATTCCGTATTAAGCTTTCGGACTACCATTCCTTCCAGATCGTTAGGTTGATCCTCATTGTTGGTGTTGGTGTTGGTGTTGTGTGTGTTCTTTCGTCCAGACATGTTTCTACAATTTATCACAAACATTCATTTGAGTAAAGTTTTGACGAAAGTGCCTTTCAAATAATAAATATAATATAACATAATATGAATTTTGTAATAATAATAATAATCATGCAAACAAAGAGGTCACAGGATTTTTATAAGGGAAAGAAAAGTATTCTTTCATACATGATTTAAATAATAATATCAAACAAAATTTAGCATCTAGCCATTCATTATAATATAAAAATTTTAGTACAAACATAACCTAACCATCGTATAACAAACTAATCATACATCTAAACATTTTATATGTACAAATTTAAACAAAATACTACTTCAATCCATGTCATAGCTAGCCCCAGAACACAAACATGAGTGCAACCATCAACGCTAATGCCAACACAAGTATCATCGCTGAGAGGCCTAAATACCAAGCTCTCCTTATAATCATAATTGCCCCCTCAGCGTTGTATATGGCCCTGGTTAACTGATGTGTTAATCTCCCAACAATATCAGACATCTCTAATAAAAGCCCTGCCTGATGCTCAACCCCTATTCTGTAGTCTCGAACCTCTCTAAACAAATACTGTATCATGTTAAGCTCCTCAAGTGTCATACCAGACTCGTGACTCACTGGCACTCTAGTAACCATGTGGAGGTACCTGCTAGTATCTGGTCTGGGTCCTGTGGGGTGTTTATGGCGGTCCATAAGATGCTCCTAGCTATACCTGTCACTCACCCGTGCGATGACATATGGGTCGATTGATGATGGTCCACCGATGTGATATGTAGATGGTAATGATGGATGGGGGCTCACCTCCCTAGCGGGAGTCTCTTGTGGTCATGATTTGAATTTTACCCTTGTCGGGCTAATAACCCTCATTTAGGTTGTCTGTCTAAAAGGTAGACCTTGGCGGGTTGGCGGAGACGAAACTAATGTTGGTGTAGGTGTATGACTATGAATACTAGCGGATCTTCCACTACTCACTTCTTGCTTTGAAGGATCATCCTCGGAGTCCTGTATGGGTTGCCTAAAAAGGCTAACGGTATGTCCTGACTCACTAGCATCGTGAGTGGTATGGGAAGATGAGGAGCATGACATAATGTGACTGGAAAGTGACCGAAATAAAAGTATACTCAGATTAGTACTACAATAGAATAAGGCAGAAGCATGATAAAAATAAAGGCATACTTGGTTACTTATAGTGGAAATATGAATGTCTACAGTATGTAATGCACATGCGCCATAGTTATGCTTTCTTGAGATTTAAGTGAAAGGTTGAGTTAAACATAATCCAAAGGTAACTACTCCCAGCATTGCATGATCCTTCCCGAATTAGACATAGTTGATCAAGGTATGTATAATTAGGGATTAATGATGCAATTGCTTGGTCTAGTTAACTAGTATCATGTTCATTGTTTTATGAAAAATATTATTTTGGTTATAGTTGAGCCGGCATTCTCTATAACCATTGGCGCTGATACCAAGTCTGTCACACCCCGCCTAAGCAGAAACACGAGGTGCAGCAGCTCATTGTACATCGCATAAGATATAGATAACACCAAACTTGATTTAAAGAAATACATCATATATTACAATAAGTTTCAAAAGACAAGTTATAACACATTTAAACACGAGTCCTCAACGATAAAACATTTGCTTTTAAACATAGCCCAATATTTACAAAAAAGTGTCCATGCAATGCATCCAAAATCATCACTTACTGCTGATTACCTGGAAATCATGATAAAACGAGTCAACTATGGCCATAGTTGGTGAGTTCATAGGTGTTAGTACACCAAGTAGTTTCAAAATGATAGTGAACAATTGGTTGCCAAATATTGCAAAATGGTCAGTTATGTATACATGCGTGTTTATGCAATAAGGCCACTACTTAGCCACTTACAGCCCAACAGTTTGCCCCCATGTGTCACATGCTCTAACGTAAGTATGGAATGGCGATATTATGCACTCTCGTTAGTTGGAGTGAGGAGATGGCTCTACCTCTAAATAGCGTTATCCATAAATATCAATGGTTCATAATGAGTTAATAAGTAGTGTAGTTCTAGGGGACCTTTCACAATAATAGTACTCAAGCATCAAACATAAGCATATATACCAAGTGAGGCAAAAGTTCATTTAGTTTAATAAATTCATAAAAGTACAACCAATTCAGTTTAAATAATCATATCATGCTTTCCATCCTAAAACAAGAAAAACAGTAAAACGGGGGCTGTGAAAACTCACTTTAACAAGTAAGGAGTGAGTACAAGAAGCGGGCACAAGAAGTGTACAACAACGTTCACTAAGGTAACCCTCATACGTAGACTTCACTAGACGTGATCTAAAACAAGTAAAAATACTTATTAAAATCTAAATAATATGTTTGGATAAAGCACGATAACTAGTTAGTTCACTCATTTTAGACTCGTCAAAATACGTTACCTATACTAAAATATACTATTTAACCAAAACACTTGCACACCCTACGTGTCTACCGACAAACTCAAGAACACAAGGACTTGGATAATAGTCCTTCACTTGATTAGCACAATGGCTCGTCTAGGGCGTTTAAGTCACGTCTAAACAAATACTCTCCAAAACCTCATAAAATCATATTGTCTAAAAAAATACAAAAACTGCCCCGATTTTTGGTTCACATTAGGTGACAATTTCACCAAGAACAAGAATGTTTTTGACACAATACTTCACACACCTCAATATATTATGTCTTACGTATGTTCATGAGTTTTTTTACAATCTTTGTGAAGTGTTTAAGTCAAGCAAATAGGCTTGAACAAGAAGTCTCATCAGTTTTAAAAACACGACGGACCAGCCCATGTGTGTCAATGACCAGAGGGTAAAGACCATTGAGTTGGGTCCTCAACTTATGGGGTACTTTAGTTAACATCCTAAACTATTCCCAAACTGGATTTCAAAGCCTCACATGAAGTATAGAGTGAGATATAGACAAAGTAAGTAACTTAACAAAAACTGGAAATCTGGCAGATTTGACAACTGAGTTTATTTCACCATTTTGAATGATCAAATCTTAAAATCTTTTCACAAAACCACCATGGTTAGATATCTAACTCAAAGTACTTAAGTTTAGAGCCAAGGAGCAGGTCAATATGATAATTTTTGAAGGAGTTATGCCCTTGCAAAGTCGGGTCAAACAATCTGTCTCAAAATGGCAGTTTTAACACTTTGTCTTGCAACCACAGTTTCAATGCCAAATCTACATTTCATCATACGAGACTACCATGGGAAAGGTCTTGAAGATGAGTTATGAGTGAGTTATGGTCTCTTGAAGTCGACCATAACTTCATGACAGCAAGTTGTCCCATTTCTAACTCTTTTCTCAAGCACTTTCCTTTATACCAAGTACCACAAGATAACCCAAAAAGACTCTTGATCATTATAAAAAAAATTATGAGTGTTTTAAATGTTTACAAGTGTTATACATTGTAACACCCCAAAACTACGATACGCAGTGGAATACAACATTAGGGTGCTACTTCACAATACATGCACACGAGTCCTAGTAAACGTTCAAAGATACGTTTATAAAACA
>BQNB010094311.1:0-26151 GCA_026074375.1 Tanacetum coccineum | reverse complement strand
TTGGGATGGTGAATCCCTCTTTCGTGAATTGAGGGGAGGTATAAGCCTAAGGGGAGGCTTGTTGTTGTACACTTGTATATTCTAATTTTTTTTCAGGTGGATATGGTGTTTTGTCGGATATTCTTTTCTTGTGATTGCAGGTAGTCAATACTGCTGCTAGTTGTACATTCTTCCTGCTGACAGGCTGGTTTCTGCTGGTAACACTATGATTCTGCTGCTGTTGGTTGACTCTTTCTGCTGGCTGAATACATTCATGCTGCTGGAGTTGTTTATGCTGTCAACACATCTATTTATGCTGCTGCACTGGTTTGTGCTGGTAGTATCATGTTTCTGCTGGCTGATTTATTTCTGCTGGTAGTCATTTGTTTCTGCTGTCTCCACTTAGTTTCTGCTGTGCTCAGTTTGATATTGCTGGTTGGTTGGTCTCTGCCTGCTGGTAGTCTCCAATCATGCTGGTGTAACAATGTATCTGCTGAATGAATAGTTTGTGCTGCTCATATATTAATTCTGCTGCTTGACTTGTTTCTGCTGGTTTTAAGAGTGGTTACTGATGGTTGACTTTATACCTGCTGGTCTTAAAAATGGAAGTTGAATAGTTTTCGTTTTAAATCTATATTACATGGTGATTGGCGGTTACCACTTGCCTGAACAGGTGGCGTACAAGTTGCTTTTCACTTAATTATTTCAACTTCCAAGGTTAAAATTTTACCAATCAAATTAAAAGGTTATCTTTTCATAAATTGGGCAAAATTAACCAAAGTAATCGCAAATCATTTTTCATCTTTCCCACACATACACCAAAATCATTTGCCTCTGTATACTCTGTATCTTCAACCTAAATTCAATCATCACCAATGGCGGCACTCAAGTACAAAGATGATCACAACAAGATCGCATATTTGGGAAGGGAAAGAGGCTGCGAGGACTTCACAGATATCCTCAGTTATTTGGACCAATCTCCGTTAAGGTACGCTTTGACTCATGACCCTCCGGTCGTGTTTGACTCATTGGTCAAACAATTTTGGGCAACAGCTGTTGTTCGCCCAAATGCTGCTGGGTCTCATGACCTAGTCGCCACAATTGACGGCCGTGAGGTGGTCGTGACTGAGTCTCTCATTAGGACTCAGTTACAATTTGACGATGCCAATGGCATTTTTGACATGCCCATTAATGATATTCTTGAGGGTATGAGGGTTATTGGGTATCCGACGGATGGGACTCTTACTTTTCTTAAGAACCATTTATCTCCTCAATGGAGATTTCTGGTGCACACCATTATGCACTGTCTGAGTCCTAAGTCTGGAAGTTGGAATCAATTTCCGAGTTCCATTGCCACAGCCCTTATTTGTTTGTCGACTGGTAGGGTATATAATTTCTCTCGATTTATTTTAGAGGGGATGATTGGGAATCTTAAGGCTAAACAACATAAATTTTTAATGTACCCAAGGTTTTTACAAATGATTGTGGCATTAGAGACAGCTGACCGAACCCCTAGACCAACATTTGACTTTACTAGGAAAATATTTGCCAATATGAAATTTAAATGGGAGGGTCAGCCAATACCTTTGACAACCCCCATGCTTGCCATTGCTGCTGCTGGCAATGATGCTGCTGGTGGTGATGATGCTGCTAATGAGGATAATGCTGCTGCCAATGAAGCTGCTGGTAGTGCAGCTGAGGCACACCTTGTACCTCACTCTCCTCCGGTTTCCCCTGTTAGGGAACCAACACCGGAGAGGCAGCCTGTATCTGCGAGACCAACCTCTCCTACACCTACCATTCCTGAGACAGAATGGGTTGTCCCTAACCCTGTCTCACCTGTTACTGACTAGAGACCATAGCCTTATGTTCATGTACTTTCTCCCATTAGGGATCCTACTCCTGAGCCTGTGTCTCCACCTACCCCGCCAGCTCAGACCTTTATTTTTGAGGAGCCATTGGTGATTGGCCCTGAACCTAGACCAGCTGGGTATGTGGACCCTGATGTTACTGAACCAATTATAAACAATTGTTAGAGTCTCTCACGTATATGCTTGTGATTACATAAGTAATATACAACCACAAAGGCTAGAAGATCTATCTAGTTTCAGATCCTAACAGGGTGAAAATAAAGCTTTATTAAATGTTAACACCATTAAATCCCCCTCATACCCCATTCGCTGTATAGCATCAAAAATGTCCTGATTAGGTAATGTGTCTATCCCATCAGCATCATCAAAAAGAAGATCACTTCTGATGGATGCTTTAGAGATAGACACAGACTTGCCAGCTACTTTGGCAGAAATGTGCCTAACATTGTTGATTGTTTTGGACTTAGCAGACGTCCAAAACTGTTCAACAAATGTAGTAGATACAATAGGACTTACAGTGAGAGCATGATGAATTGAACTTCGCGTAAGGAAATCAATGATCTCGTGAAACTCTACATTCCCTTCAGACTTCTCCAAGTATGCAACCATGTTATGCTTCGGACACGAATCAAGAACAGCCATTTTACTTGAAATAGAGATCGTCGTGAAAATAGAAATTAGGGCTTGTAAGTGCGAATGTAGTTTAGAGAGAGAATGCGTACGAAACTGCGCAATTGAAATGGGTTTATATAGGTTTAGGAGACCTAATTTCAAGGAAACCGCTTCAATTTACACTTTGTACCCTCGTCGGTATTTTTCTTTAACATCTCTAAAGCGGTACAAACTTTGCCCAGCGGTACTAACTTTGCACTAGCGGTACTAACTTTGTCCAATCAAAGAGTGAACAATGTAGGTAAGTGGAGTGCTGCAGTACCATCAATAACTCTTCTCAATGACGCTCTTAACACTATCAAAACTTTGGAAATGCATCACCTAAGGTTAACCTATTTCTCTATACAAACTTTACAACACATCACATTGCCTCCCTTTAACCAATGCAGCTTATGGATTAATCATCCCAATATTCACAACCAAGAACTGAAACCTGCTAACATCAAATGCCTTGGTGAGTAAATCAGCTACATTATCATCAGTGTGGATTTTAAGCACCTGAATGAGTTTCTTTTCATAAGCATCTCTTATGAAATGGTGCCTAATAGCAATGTGCTTTGTCTTGGAATGATATACTGGATTCTTTACAATGCAAATGGTGCTCTCATTATCAATGTAGATTTTTGTGTTCATGAAGTTGAACCCATAGTCTAACATTTGATTCTGAATCCACAAAACTTGCCCACAGCAGCTTGCAGCAGCAACATATTCTGCTTCAGTAGTAGAAGTAGCCACAATGGTTTGCTTTTTGCATTGCCAAGAAATGAGTCTCCTGCCAAGAAATTGACAACCTCCTGTTGTGGATTTCCTGTCAAGATTTGCTCCAGCATAGTCACTATCTGAGTAGGATTCCAAGTCAAAAGAAGACACTCTGGATACCAAGACCCAGTTTGGGTTTGCCCCTTTAGGTACCTAAAAAATTCTTAGACTGACACTTAATGGGAAGACTTTAGAGTGACCTGAAACTCTAGATATAGGCACAAACTGCCAAACATAATGTCAGGTATAGAAGCAGTCAAGTACATTAAAGAAGCCCATTCATGGACATATAGAGATGGACATCCACATATGGCTTCCTCAATCCTGGACTAAGGCTTCTGAGTCTCAATGGTATACTAGCATGTCTAACTTTTGCAAAGTCAAACTTCTTCAGGATTTCTGCAACATACTTATCCTGACTAATAAAGATACCATCTTCCTTCTGTTTGACTTGTAATCCAAGAAAGAAAGTGAGCTCTCCCATTGAACTCATCTAAAATCTACTCTTCATTAATGCCTCAAACTCATCACACCAAGATTTCTTTGTAGACCCAAAGATGATATCATCCACATAGACTTGAACTAGTATGATATCATGTTTGTCCTTCTTTAGGAAGAGGGGGGGAGGTTTTTTATCAATGCGTTCCTCTTCTGTATCCTTTCTTTTCATAAGAAAGTAGATAAAGTAGCCATACCAGGCACTGGGAGATTGATGTAGCCAATAGAGAGATTTTACAACTTTGTATACTTTCTGACGGATATTTAGGATCTAGAAAAACCTGGTGGTTGAGACACATAACATCTTCATCAATTTTCCCATAAAGGAAGGCACTTTTCACATCCATTTGATAGACTATAAAGCCCATATATGAGACAAAGGCTAAAAAGATCCTTATGGCTTCAAGTCTGGCCACAGGAGCAAAAACCTCATCATAGTCTATCCCTTCCTCTTGCCTATGTCCCTGAGCAACTAACCTTGCTTTATTTCTAACAACAACTCCTCTTTCATCCTTCTTATTTTCGATAGACCCATTTTGTAACTGATAGCACTATCTTCCCATAAGGCAATCTACTAAGACCACACTTTATGTATTCTCGAACTGCACATTCTTCTTGCATAGCACTCAACCTGCTTTTATCTTTCAAGAGTTTCTGAAATCATCTTGGGTTCATGTTGAGGACAGGTAACAAGCAAATAAAACAATGATGAAAGTCCTTTGGTTAGTTCTCATTTGCTTTTGAACATAGCATAACAAAAGCATGAGCATTCCTAAGAGGAACTTGTATTTACTTTGCTTCTTGTTTGATTGCTGAGTTTGGATCTCATTGAATAACGTTCTTTAGGATGAGTGGAGTGAATCCTTGGTGTGGGAATAGGACTAAACATTCCACAACAGTTTCCAAGTTTGGGAAGTAGCCTTCTGCACCCTCATCATCATTTGTTGAATAGTTGTGAAATACCATGAGTTGAATTTTGATAGTTATTCCTCAAGTGGAGGTGATTTCCGAATTCATCTTCTTCAGGATTTGTTGGATCTGATCAGAGTTAGTCCCCATGAGGATGCAGTACTAACTGGTATGCTAACTAGTTATTAAATAGGTTTGTACTGCCTAGTTTAGCTGGTGTGCTAACAGTACTAAAATTGTTAGTTCCGCTAGTTCTTGCAGCTCCTTCTTTTTTATCCTAAGTGCTCACTTTTTCTTAGAGCTTCGCTTCCTCATTAGCATCCTTTTCTTGCTCTTAAAGTATTTCAAAGGTCATCAGAAAGGGACTTGTTCTTCCTCTCTTGTGGACCTTATCTCTTATCATCTGTTGTTAATTGCGGGGGGGGGCCCCCCCCCCCCCCCCCCCCCGGGGGCGGGGTATGGGGGGGGGGGGCGGGGGTGGGGGGTGGCGGGGCAGGGGGGGTGGTGTGGGGGGCGTATGGGTGGCGTGATTATTAAGAATAAAGAGGGGCCATTTTGGTAGTACAAAACGTCTTGTACAGATTCATTTCTTTGTCAAAATCCCCTAATCCAATAATCTCTTCTGTACCTGCATTTTGGTTAGCTTCTTGTTGACCTGCATGTAGGTTAGCTTGATTCTCTGAACTAACAGGATGATAATTCATAGAATCAGTTAAATAATCAAGATCAAAAAGCCAAGTTGGTCCTTTTCCTGCAACATTTGGTTTGTTCTCTAAGAAGGTGATGTGCAGGTTTTCTTCAACTCTGTTGGTTTCTATATTGTTTACTCTAAAAAGCCTTGCTTTGTAGAGAATACCCGACTATAAAAAACTGTCATCTGATTTACCAGACAAACTTTGACCAGTGGTCATGGTATTCAAGATGGTCACATGGCAACCAAAAGGTATATTATAATTATAATTGGTATCTTGCCAGTTAAAGTTCTTAAGTGTCTTTTTATGAGTGCTTGGTCCTAATCCCTGTTTAGAACATAACAAGCAGTACTAACTGCTTCAGCCCAAAAAGTGTTAGGTAAAAATGAATCTGCAAGCATGGTCCTTGCAGCCTCAATAAGGGTCCTGTTCTTTCTCTCAGCAACTCCATTTTGTTGTGGAGTTCTGGCATTACTGTATTCCCTCTTGATTCCTTTTGACCCACAGAATTCAATCACATCCCTGTTCTTAAATTCTGTACCATTATCACATCTTTTCTGTTTTAAATTCTCTGATTAATTGAGTTCTCTATCTGTCTTATAAAGGTCCTTAAGATCTGCACTAGTTTCATCCTTAGTTCTTAAGAAAAATACCCAACTAAAAACCTGCTAAAATCATCAGTGATAACTAGGCAATAGGTCTTATGGTTTAAACTCCTTACAGATGTAGGTCCAAACAAATCCATATGAAGAAGTTGTAAAGAGTGGCTAATAGAGCTTACTGTTTTGGCCTTACAGGAGGCCTTGTGTTGCTTTCCTTTCTGACAAGCAACACAAGTGTGGTCATTTGAAAAATGTAGAAGGTTATACACCTCTTACAAGGTTTCCCTTTACAAGTTTGTTTAGATTTTTGAAATTAACATGACCCAACCTCCTATGCCATTTGTTAGATTCATCAGTTGTAGCCTTTGCAATTAAACAAGCCAATCCTCCTGAAGGAACAATGTTCTCTAAATTGAAACTGTACATGTTGTTTTGTCTAGGGATTTTAAGTAATACTTGATTTTCATCAGGTAACTTAACTCAAAAGACAACAAGCCTATTCAAGAGTCAGTAAACAGAACCTTGTTCTTTTTGTCACACATTTGTGACACAGAAAAGAGATTGAAATGATGAAGTTCTTTTAACAGAAGCTACATCCTCAAAATCTAACTTACCCGTTTTATTTTACCTTTACCAGTGATATAACCTTTACTACCTCCAAAAGCAACAGGGCCACCATTAAAGTCTTGAAATTCAGCAAGGTAGGCCTTGTTCCCAGTCATGTGCCTGGAACATCCACTATCAACAATTCCTTTATTCTTTAGAGCTCTATGTGGATAATCCTGCACATTAAAAGAAAGAGATTAGATTCTCTTAGGGACCCAAGCCTGTTTGGGCTTGAGTACTGCCTAGTGGATTCTTTGAAGTTATAACATTTATAAGACTGGATCCACCATTGTGCTGGAATCCAAAAGGGTCGCAGGGGATAAGGGATCCGGGGCGGTTACTTCAAGCTAAACAGCACAAGATATTATAAGAATGACACAAAAGTCGGTTAGATTGATACATTGGATTTATATAAAAAGACATATTACAAAAAGCTTATAGCTTTATTGCTTTTGTTTTAATATTACAAAGATAACATAGATTTTCCAAAACATGATGCACATAAATCTTTAACTGTGCAATCCAAAAACATAATCCAATTGCATCCTGGAACACTCGTGACTATGACCTCCTGAAAACATTGCTTAAAACGTCAACAAAATTGTTGGTGAATTCATAGGTTTATGTATTTAAAGTATGCAGGACCGCAAGACTTTCCCGTGATGTTACAACATATGCCACAATCACAAAACTAGATTACTGTTGCACTAAGCTCATGACCACTGAGCTACAAAACTGTATTTTGCTGTTTTTAGCAGTTTTTTTGCCCGTACAGATGTATGTTAAACCGCAACAATCTAAGTCGACATGGTAAACGTTCGTTCCTGTGATAGTAATCACCCAAAATGGGAGGTTTAATACCAATAAGATCTATTTATATCATTCAGCGCTCACATAATGCAATTAACAACTACATCTTTCATATTGAAAGTTCATGATAATGGGATCAGGAAGGTTATCGCTACTTAGGCAAAAAATAATCAATAACTTTAAAACACTTGCGTTTTCAATTTATAAAACAAGCATGTTTTTCACACAATAATAGTAAATCAGTAAATTGTAAAGTGGGGCTATAAACTCACCTTGAGTACAGATAGTCCAAATAATCACAGATAAAACGTCACGCAAGACGATAGATGCAACCTATTTAAAATTAAGGTCGTATAAGTACCATGAGTACTTTTATTAATAACCATTTAATTATAATATTATAGGTTGTTCATCGTTCTATAGTTCGGGCTAGCATCAATTAATGAGGTCCTGACATGACTACGAGGAGTAAGGACCACTTAAATCGTAAATCCAAACATCTAGTCGATACGCTGATCCGAGAGGCCTCATTGTGAAACTCCCTAGTATTATAGCACCCTTTGATAACATCAATTTTATATAGCTGAAGCATCCGAATAATCGTTTAGTAAAATAATATTATAAATAGTGAAAAGTTTAATAAAATATACTTTTTCGTAAATAACAAATGGACTAATTTGGTCGTTTTAAGTCTGTTGCTCGCGTTTCTTACGTCCACGTCTTCGTAGTAAGACGAGTGATTAAAATATTACATTTTCAAGTTTTTGATATTCTGCAATGAATAGTGTTTTTACTATTTACGACAGCTATTTTACTCGTTTTTAGGTTTTAATTAACGTAAAACCCGTTTTTGTCGTATCTTATTCGTTATAGCTCCGTTTTTAGCGATTCTTTCGAGCACGTTCTCGTAATTGAAAGTTATATCATATTATTAATGTTTATAAAGTATATGTTTCTGTGATGAATAGTACTTTTTATAAAAATTGTTTTATAAAAGTATTAACTATATGCTTTTAAAATTGTAAATGGCGTATATTCTTCGGTATTATCGGTTTTTCGAGTTTTTTAATGACCCCTCGATCTTTGTGGACATGTAGTATTTATAAAATCATAAAACAGTATATGTAAATTTCGAAAAAAATTAAACTGCCTAAGATATTATTTTCCAAAATGTGTTTAAAACTTGTTTTATGTATTATTTAATTTAGTAGTTTACTTTAAAAACCCTTATAACTATTTTAAACACATGTGATACTTATAATAAAGTCCAAGATCATCCATAGTCCTTATAATTTCATTGTAACAAGTTTAACAATTTACTTTCCATTATTTTCATATGTGAAGATTAAGAAACCTTATAAAACCCTAATTTAATATAAACATTGTTTTTTCTTAATCAATAGTTAAATACTTTTTATATCATTTTTCCATGATATATATGACAATATGACATGATAAAAAGTGCATAAAATCATAAACATAAATAATAACTCATTTTACATATTAAAAAGTCCTTAGTGGTGATTTAGCCATATTTAACATATTACACATAAAATAATGAGAAATAAAAGTATAAAGGAATTAGGAAAACCTTAGTGATAATGTATGAGATGAGAAACAAGTTCTAAACCCGTGTTTAGATTCAAAACCAAAGCTTACAAGCTTATAAACCCTAGATTAGGTTTGAAACCCTAATCTTCCCTTTTCTCCCTTAATCCTTGCAAATGATGAACCAATGCTTGCAAACACCTTAGTATACCTTAGGATTGATGTGTAAAGGGTTGTATGGTTGAGATAAAATTTTTGTATGGTTTTGATTATATGATGTTATTTGGACGTGGGTTTTGGACTTAATAAGAGAGGAGAAAATAATTTTGCAAAGTATAAAGAGTTTATGTAAAGTTTACTTATGCATGCATGTGTATTTATAGTCAAAATATCTAACTAACCTAACCATGGTTACTTTCTAACCCTTGCACAAAGGTTAGATTGCCATGTGGTTTCTAAGGTGTAAGAGATGGTTTCCTAGATATTTCTTAATAAACTGATATATGGACAAGTGATAATTCTTGGTCCTATCCTCAAAATTTTGGCACATATATATATATATGTGATGTTATATTTATTATTTTGGTATTGGGTATAATCGTGGGTATTTTGTTTAGGTGTAGTTTAGGTTTTGAACTTCCGGGAATACCTAACACGCATTTTATCGTGAACCGTAAGCATTTTACGTAACCAATAATATTTGATGAACAAAGAGTTATAATTTATCCTCTAAATTATCTTAATAACTCTTGTTAGATATAAATTTTAATTGTTTAATGCGTTTACATTCGTATGATCTTTTCAGTTTACGCGATTTTGCTTGAACGATTATGATTTAAAAGCAAACGCGTAAAACCCTAAAAATAATTAGTGGATTAAATAATGTCATACAATGACCTAAAACACGAGGTGTTATAGTCTCCCCCCGTTAAATGAGCCTTGTCCTCAAGGCTTAAGACGCGGCATTTGATGATGGTGCGGTCTTGGTGAAGAGGTGGGGATATTTCTTCCTGAATTGATCTTCACGTTCCCATGTAACTCGGACCTCTCTTGGAGTTCCATAGAACCTTTGACTTAATGGGATACGATTTGCTTTCGTCCGTTTAACTCACGATCACTTGATCTCTATGGTCCTCGACAAACTGAAGCTTGTCATCAAAATGAAGTCCATCCAAACGGAACGGTAGGGTTTCGTCGGCATGACACTTCTTTAAGTGGACACGTGAAATGTATTATGAAACCTTTGTCAGCTCATTCAGGAAGCTCGAGCTTGTATGCACACTTCTACAACCCTTGTTATTACCTTGAAGGGTCCAACAAACTGAGATTTTTTAATTTCACCCGTTGCTAAAACGTTTACTACCCCTTTCCAAGGCGAAACCTTGAGCATCACTTTATCTCCAACCTCAAACTCCATCGGCTTACGCTTCAAATCAGCGTAGCTCTTTTCGCCTATCACGATGCGCTTGCTTCCTTTGATAACTTGATTGATTTTTCTCAGTCGTCTTCTTTGTCCTATCTCTGGACCGGTGAGTGAACTTCTCCAACCTCAGCCAACAAACAGGTGAACGACATTTTCTACCGTAATGTGCTCAGGGTGCTGCGTAATGCAAGCATGTAAACTGTTATTGTATGAAAAAATCGACATAATGGCAAGATGTTTTACCCAACCATTTCCAAAGTCATCACACAAGCTCTAAGCTTGTCTTCGAGAGTTTGAATGGTTCTCTCGCCTTTGTCCGTCAGTTGCGGATGATATGAAGTACTCCTATCTTAAACTTGTACACCAAAGCTTTCTTGAAGTGCCTCCAGAAATTTGATGAGAACCTCAGGGTCACAATCCACAAATAATCGTGGACAGGTATTCCATGCACTTGTTACTACTTCTTTTGGGTACATTCTCGCTATGTTTCTCAGAGGTCGGTTCTTTCATGGGTATAAAGATTGTGGACTTTGTAAGACGGTCAACGATTACCCAAATGGTGTCATACCCTTGTGATGACTTAGGAAGCTTTGTGACAAAATCCATCGTGATATTGTCCCACTTCCATTGAGGTATCTCAGGTTGTACCAACAAACCCGA
Organism: Tanacetum coccineum; assembly: GCA_026074375.1. Classification (NCBI taxonomy): domain Eukaryota; kingdom Viridiplantae; phylum Streptophyta; class Magnoliopsida; order Asterales; family Asteraceae; genus Tanacetum; species Tanacetum coccineum. Next base: position 15,122 of record BQNB010094311.1, on the reverse strand, counting down.
TTGTCTCTGATGTTCGGCCTTGACCTTAGCACAGGTCAAGCACTTGCTAACATAGGTGGCGATATCAGTTTCATTTTGGGCCACAATATAGCTTCTTTACGTCTTGATACATTTTCTTGGGAACCTGGATGGATAGAATTACTTCTGGACTTGTGGACTCGTGCATGATCACAGTCCGCTATAATCATCATAAAAGTAACCAATCCATGCCATTGAGGCATAGGGTTCCATTCCGTACGAGTTCCAACTTTTTCGTTCTTAATTGCCTCTGGAAATTTAGCATTTTCAAATCAGCATAACTCTAACTTCCTCATCTTGATGTTCTCTGTTTCCGTGCTTTCAGTCTGAGCATTCAGATTGCTTAGGAAGATCCAAGCCTAATAGTCATGACTAATAGCTCGACCTTAACGGTGGTTCCGTTCTTTCCTGCTCAAAGCTTCAGCAACGACATTTGCTTCCGGGTGTAGAACGAATATCGCATCGTAATCACTAAGCAACTCTAAACCATCGGCATTGTCTCATGTTCAATTCTTCTGATTAAGAATATGTGTAACTCTTTGATCATGGAAACACCGGTACACTGGTACCATACAGATACTGACTCCAAATTTTCAGAGCGAACATACTTGCTCCAAGTTCAGATATGAGTAGTAAGATTGCTTCTCATGGATCTTTAACTGGCGTGATGCATAAGAAATAACCTTTTCCCTTTGCATCAACACAGCGCCCAAACCCTTCTTTGAAGCATCGCAGTTCGATAAATCTTAACTTTTGGTGTAAAGCCAGAATTGGTGCACTCACAATTTTTGCTTCAATAGCTGGAACGCTGCTTCTTGTTTGTCACCCACACTCAATATTGACCTTCTTTTGAGTGAGCTTGTCATGGTTTGACGATCTTTGAAAACCTTCAAGAAATCATCGATTGCATTTTTCATTTTATTAATTAATAAATACCCAGCATTACCTAAAACTGACGTATCCCGTTGTGTCTTAGGAGATGCCAATCTTTAACGGTTTCGATCTTGGTGGAATCCACATTGATGCCTTTATTATTCCCCCCACATTCCGTGACCGAGGAAATACTGTACTTTGGGAATACAAAATTTCATACTTGGAAAATTTTGCATACAATCCTCTTTCTATCAACAACTCCAATATTATCTTCAGATGGCTCTTTCGTACTCTTGCTTGCTTCTGGAATAGATCAAAATATCGTCAATAAAGACATTACGAATTTGGTCCAGATAGTCTTCTTTGTTTGCAAACTCGGTTCATGAGGTCCATAAACACAACAAGGTGCATTGGTCAAACCAAAGGAATACTTGGAATTCATAATTGTCCATATCGAGTCTGAAGGCAGTCTTCGTGGATGTCTTCCTCTCGAAACCCTCAATGGTGATAACTGACCTTAGGTCGATCTTTGGGTAGTTACTCGACCCGTGAAAAGTTGATCGAATAAGTCATCAATTCTCGGTAGCGGATAACGGTTCTTCACCGTTAGTTTGTTTAGTTCCCGATAATCTATGCACATCCGTAATGATCCATCTTTCTTCTTGACGAATAGAACTGGAGCTCCCCATGGTGACGAACTAGGCCTTATAAAGCCTAATCGGAAAGCTCTTGTCGTTGATCGCCAATTCCTTCATTTCCGATGGGGCCAATCGATAAGGTGCCGGTGCTACAGGTGCCAGCACCAGGTACTAGATCGATAATAAAATTACATTGTCTTGGTAAGTGAAGCATGGCAAGTCCTCGGGAAATACTATGGTGAAATTTTTGACGTTCCCCCCCCCCCCCCCCGGTACCTTAGCAATTGCTACTTCTATTCCAGACTAGTCTCCAGTCCCCCTGACGGTACTGAGTGCCAAAAAGACGTGAATCCTTTGTAGCGGTATCATTCTGGGCCTTGGTGCCAACGAGATGAAGTTTAATCAGTTCCGAGTTTAATTTCTACTTCCGTCTCATGAAAAATTAAGGATTCGCTCCCAAAGGGGAATACGAAACGTCTCACTTAGCACAATCATAAGGCTTGGTTATTTCGCAACCTGGTCCATGGCCCACTTTTGACGTCATAAGTACCCTTTCTACAGCATTGGGTCGACATTGAAATGGATGTTCAAGAAATTTTACGTGCAACCCAGTAATACCGTATTTACCTAAATTTCTTCTAACCATCAGCTAATTCAACGTTATAACCATTATCTAATGTACGTGGTGGTTATATTAATCAAAGTAATAAATTGGGTAGACACGAACTTCTATCTGACAACAAGTATCAAATAAAATGGAAGCACAACGGTTGTTTTGGAGAAACGTACCCGTCACAACGTTGTTGTCTGGGTTTTGCCCTGCAACTCCCACTGCATAAGCCCTGGCTACACCGTTACCATTTCCCTGATTCTTGTTCTTCCCTGGGGCAGTCCTTCTGAAGTGGCCTGGGCCCCGACTCAAAGCAAAACGATGGCATTGTTATATGACCTTGGGCTCTTGGGTTTGTTGTTTGTTACGGTAGTGTTGTTTTTGTTGTTGCGGTGGATGTTGTCTTATGTTATTCGGTTGTTGTTGTTGTTATTTGCAGTTGCAGGCGGCTCCTAAAGTTTTTCCCCCTTTTTTGGGGGTCAGGTGGCCAAGTTCTTGCAGTTAGTGCATCGTGGTATATCAAGGACCGTAATGGTTGAAATTACATTGGGAAAATAGAGGTTCTTAGTCCCTTCATACGATTTCTTGTCACCTTCTCGCAGCATAAGCCCTGCTGTGTTCTGCCTTTTTGTTTGGTTGTTGTTGGTTATTTCAAGGAAGCGTCTTTCAAATTCCTCTTGTTTTCTGTCTGTCTCTCAGCCAAAAGTTTAATCCTCCTATCCTTTAATTCAGTCGCAATCTCATAGCCTCCTGCATGGTTTTCGGCTTACGATGCCACAACATTTGAGTAGGATCTGGTCGGCATCCCACCGACTAACTTTCAATTTTGTCAGGTTTCTTCAGGAAACTCCTGTCACACAGGCAATGCTAGCTCCTGGAAGCGTTGGTTGTAGGCTACTACATCGGTGCCTTATCGTACTTTTAGGTTCACAATTCGGACTCAATCTTCTTGATTTCATCCTCAGTAAATATTTAGTTGTTCATCTTCTTTTTCAAGTAGACCACATCATTGCATATGCAACCTCTTAGTCACCGTCCTTGCTTGTGAGTTCCACCATGTTAGAGCAATTCCCATAAGAGTACAAGTGGCAAACTTCACTTGATTCTCCACGGTGCAGTTACTTATGCGACACGGTTCACATCCTCTTCAACCATTGGTCAAGGGTCGACCAATCCTTATGTTCCCTGGAAGAAATAAGGGTTGGACATTCATGAGTTCTTGAATAGGTGCTCTCCCGAATAGCGCGTTCATTCACTTCTAACCACCTGTTCCCGAGGTATGGCTATCATCGCCATTTCGGGTCGTAGCACGTGCTGCCAATACAGCAGTGACACCCTCGTCGATCATGGCCTGAAGTTGGGCACTGGTGACCGAAGTGGCGGTATGAGTGTCTGTGACTGGTGGGGGAGTTGTAACTGGTATAACCTCGTGGCCTTCCTCTTGGTGCAATTTTCTTAAATCACAGGAAACATAATATCCGTTAGATTTCATAAAATCTTAACATAACCGATGTATAATAATATTAAACGAGATCATAACACATGGTGATAATACACATACGTATTGAAATTTACAAAATCGACTTCATTTACAATAAATTCGAATCATATAAAACATAATCCATACTTTCCATATATAACTTGGGAAAATAATACATGATTGGTTTAAATACAAACGATCACAACACTTAGGTTACAAGACAAAATAACCTAAAGCCATACTAGCCGAGATATACTCGTAATACTTAGTAGGCTGTACAAAGTAGCCGATACATGAACAAAAAGATCTAAACAGAGTAGCTAGACAAAACAAAAGATCTATACAGTCTGCTAGCTGGGGGGGGGGGGGGGGGAAATAACCCATAATACTTAACAGACTGTACAGTAGCTACAATCATAACCCAGTCTAAGAACTGCTACTGGCCTCCTCTGGTAGCTCTGGCTCTGCAGGATCCTTAGCAGGTCCCTGCTGTCTCTGAAGCTCGATCATCTGAGTCTTGAGGCTCTTCACTATCTTTAGTGCCTCCACTAACTGTCTCTGTCTCCGATCTTAGGATTAATAGAACACACTATTAAAATATTTATTTGTTTTCTTTTAAATGAGTGTTCGTGAGGGTCAAGAAAGATCTTGAGTGTATATCGATTCATTATTCAAATTATGATTGATATATTTATCGAATCTAATTGACAAGTTTTTGAGTATGGACATGAAATTAGATTCTTATTTGTTTAGTTTCAACACTATATCAATATATAACAAAACATATTATCTTGGATCTACAAACTCAATCACACTCGATTGATATGAAAATATTTACATCATTTTCTAGATGAAAAGAATATGCATCGGATCATAACTCACACTTGTGTTGATGATGCCATATTGAGTCTACTTGTCCAATAGTTGTGTTCCAAATATTAGACTAATATGTTTAATACATGCATATAATACATAATGAATTAGGATTGACGACTTGGATGTTTTGTCCGAAATATTCAAGCAATTTACATTGTAATGCAATCGGTAAATATGCCATTTCCAAAAAACCAAACACGAGCAAACTAACAACATATATAAACTTTGCTCATACAACTTAAAAGCACAACACAAATATCAAATTCACATTTAGCTAAATTCTTAAATAAGAATAATATTCTTGTTCATTCACCTAGGATAACATGATGTTTGAAAAACATTATGTTTAAAGAATTCATGCACTTATCATATTAAACGATTGATAAAGGATAATATATATCCTAAGTATTTTATTATCTTCGTGGCATGAATGGTTGTGTTACAAGATAATACACTACATATAATTTGAAAAATATAAGTTATTAGAATTTAAAAATAACCTATCATAATATGTGTCAATGCATAAACTAGTAAAAATACATTTATCAAATACTTATTTAATTATGGTATACAACAAGAATAATTATTTAAGAAAAAGCATATTTGTTTAAAAATAAAATATGTCTCTTTTTAATCATTTATCACTAAAGAATCACAAACTCAATTAGGATAAATAATATTGATGGAATTCATTTCACAAGACATGCAATGGAGCATTCTTAAGACACTCTTAATATAACATATTTTTCATTGTCACAAATAAGCACATCTCTTGGCATTTGAAAAACCAAACATGTTAAATATCACATGTGACAACTACACATGTAAGATGACTAAGTATAAGACATCCATTAAATCAAGTAATATGTAATCGAAACCAAACAACCTATAGATCTTGAACAAATAATTAAAACATCTTGCTTATGCTTATCTTAGAATTTAACATATCTTGATTAGGATTGTGTGAACCGGAATTAAACTATGTTAGTTGAGTCATGTTAGGCCCTTTATAAAAAGATAACATAAATTTTATATTTGCTACACTTCATTAGGAAAATATAAGAATTCTATTTTGTCTAACATGAGAATGACTACTAGAGAATCTATTGCATTAGAAATTTAATTTGACCTAACGGATGAATTGCTTCCAAGAGTGAAGTTGGGTTCAGTGTATAACCCGTAAAAATGATCGTGTTTAGCCTGAATTGAGCACCACTAGTGATAGTCTCATATTCATTCTCTAATTTGATTAAATGGCTCTTCCTAAATATGCCTAACGATAGTCTACATCGATAGACTTTGTATCTCATTAGGAGTATGCACTAAGCACATAGAAATTAGGCTTCTCCTTAGTCAATCTTGTAACACCCCTAAAATGGGTCGCAGCGGAATAAGGATCCGGGGCATGTTACTTCAAGATCAACAGCACAAGATATATATAAGAACGACACAAAAGTCGTTTAGATGGATACATTGGATTTAAATAAAAGACATATTACAAAAGCTTATAGCTTTACTTGTTCTTTGTTTAATATTACAAAAGATGACATAGATTTCCCAAAACATGATGCACATAAGTCTTTAACAGTGCAATCCGAAACATAATCCAATGCATCCTTGGCACCTCGTGCCTATTGACCTCCTGAAAAACATTGCTTAAAACGTCAACAAAAATGTTGGTGAATTCATAGGTTTATGTATTTAAATTATGCAGGACCGCAAGACTTTCCCGTGATGTTACAACATATGCCAACAATCACAAAACCAGATTACTGTTGCACTAAGCTCATGACACTGAAGCTCAACCTATATTTGCTATTTTAGCAGTTATTTTGCCCGTACAGATGTTGTAACCCGCAACATCCAAGTCCGACATGGTCAACGTTCGTTCCCGGTGATAGCTAATCACCCAAACGGGGAGGTTAATCCCAATAGATCTATTTATATCATTCGCGCTCACATAATGCAATTAACAACTACATCTATGCAATTGACAGTTCATGATAATGGGCTCAGGAGGGTTATCGCTACTTAGGCAAACACATAATCAATATACTTTAAACACTTGCGTCCAATTTATAAAACAAAGCATGTTCTCACCCCGAATAATAATAAATCAGTAAAAACTGTAAAAGTGGGGCTATGAACTCACCTTGAGTACAGATAGTCCAAATAATCACAGATAAAACGTCACGCAAGACGATAAATGCAACCTATTTAAATTAAGGTCGTATAAGTACTGAGTACTTTAATTAATAACATTGAATATAATCTTATAGTTGTTACATCGTACTATCGTTTGGGCTATCATAATTAAAGAGGTCATGACATGACGTACGAGGAGTTAGGACACTTTAAATCGTAAATCCAACAACTCGTCGATACGCCATCCGAAGAGGCCTCATTATGAAACTCCCTAGTATTATAGCACTTTGATAACCACTCAATATTCTATATAGCATAATCACCGACTAATCGTTTTAGTAAAATAATATTTATAAAGTGAAAACGTTTATAAATATACTTTTCGTAAAAATGACCTAATTTGGTCGTTTTAAGCCCGTTGCTCGCGTTTCTTACGTCCACGTCTTCGTAGTAAGACGAGTGATCAAAATATTACATTTTCAAGTTTTTGATATTCTGTGATGAATAGTGTTTTTACTATTCACAACAGCTATATACTCGTTTTTAGTTTTAATTAGCTTAAACTTGTAATCGTAATAACTTATTCGTTTTAATCCCGATTTTAGTGATTCCTTCGAGTACGTCTTTGTTATTAAAAGATGTATTATATTTTATAAAGTTGGGTCCGCTGATGAATAGTACTTTTACTGTTCATAGTTTATAAAATTACTTTTATAAACTTTAATTATCGTAAACTTCGTAGTTTATTCGTTATAGTTCCGTTTTTAGCGATTCTTTCGAGTACGATCTCGTAATTAAAAGTTATATCATATTTTAGATGTTTTAAAAATGAAAGTTGCTGTAATGAATAGTAACTTTTATAAAAATAGTTTTATAAAAGTATTTATAGTCGTAAACTCGTAATTAACGTATCTTTTTCGTTATAAATCGGTTTTTCGAGTTTCTTATCATTTTGGAATCGTCACGAGACGTATTATTTTTGTATAAAGTCAAAAGCTACTGTATTGAATTCGAATTTAAACAGCCCCTATTTATAAATGTGTATATCTTTATTTAAAACTTGTTTTATGTATTAATTAGTTTAGTAGTTTAATATAGAAACCCTAATAACTATTTGTAACATATGTGATACTTATATTAATGTCCATTAGTCCATATATTTTTCATTTGTCCATGATTAACAAGTTTAACAATTTACTTTCCATTATTTTCACATGTGAAGATTAAGAAACCTTATAAAACCCTAATTTAACCTAAACATGTTTATACTTAATCCATAGGTTAACATACTTTTACATTTATTTTTCCATGATATTTATAACCATATGACATAAGAATAAGTGCATAAATTCATAAACATAAATGAAAACTCATTTTACATATTAAAAAGTCCTTAGTGGTGATTATAGCCATATTTAACATATAACACATAAAATCATAAGAAATAAAAGTATGAAGGAATTAGGAAGACCTTAGTGATAATGTATGAGATGAGAAATAAGTTCTAAACCCGTGTTTAGATTCAAAACCAAAGCTTACAAGCTTATAAACCCTAGATTAGGTTTGAAACCCTAATCTTTCAATATCTTCTTAAAACCTTGCAAATGAAGAACCAATGCTTGAAAACACCTTAGTATGCCTTAGGATTGATGTGTAAAGGGTTGTATAGATTGTAGAAAAATTTTGTATGGTTTGATTAAGTGAGCTTATTTGGCCGCATATAACACTTGCTTGATATAAACCTTTAATCGTTTAATGCCCGTTTACATTGAATGATCATTTTTAGTTTACGCGATTTAACTTAACGTTTACGGTTTAAGAGCAAACGCGTAAAACCCTAAAAATAAATTGTGAATTACATAATGTCATACAATGACCTAAAACACGAGGTGTTATAGATTTAAACTAAGAATCGCAAAAATCTAAAGCAACTTTATTTTATTTAACAATTATATAGTGTTTAGTAAGCTGGTGGGAGCAAAAAGCCACAATTAACCTCTATGAGCTCTAAAGATATCCAAACTATTCACGCTTCTTAGCATCAAACTTATATTTAACTCTATCATATTTCGTCCTTTGCAAAATTTTAAAGTTGAGCAAACGCCAAGTCTCGAAAGCTAAGGGGAAAGCTAGAGTGTAAAACTCGGTCAAGTTAAAAGCTACCAAGTTCTACGGGCCTACTTATTTATATATTTTTTTATTTTCATCTTTTTTTTTTTTTTTATATCATAATAATTATAATAAAAATTTAAATTTTTGGTCAAAACGGGGTTGCGTGGGAAACTCATATTAGGCACAGGTATGATCACATTTCGATTACGAAAGTCTCCCACCCCCCCCACACACACTTAGAATGGAACATTGGCCTCAATGTTAAAAAATATCAGGTTTTACCCCCACAATTATCAACGAAAAAAATTGCAAAATGCTAGTAATTCCAGTGTGAAATGGGAAACACAATTTTATATATACATGATCAGGGGATTGATTTATTCCAAAATAAGCAGAAGATCGTAGACCAGATGATTGGGGATTGGAAAAAAGCAAACCCACTGTTGTTTCATGATCTTAAAGGAATTCCTGCAAGCAAAAACAATTATCACAAACCATAGAGAAGAGCACTCCCCCCCGCACTTGGCTAATAAATCACACATTATTTATTAAGAAATAGAAAGAAATTAAAAAGTCCACATGTTGCCTCCGAGAAGCGCTTGTTTTTGTGTGAAGTCTCTAGCTTGACTCTCTCCCGAATTCCTTTTGTCCTCTGGAGGCAGAAACAAAAGATGGAGAAAATATCACTATCGATTTTTCATATGCCCACCGGTTAAGAGAAGAAGAAAAATGAAAAAAAGTGCAAATGTAGGGGTCAAAAAATAAGTATCTTCACTCCGGAGGGAGAGAAGAATGAAGAAGTCACTGATAGTGAAGTTGGGTAGAAAAACTCAACGACACATGTGAAGTCAAGATCATTGTGATCCTCAAAGGGGAAAGTCACATGTGTCAGAGAAGGAATGTCCGAAAGGGGAGTGGGATCATCATGAAGTAATCTTTCTACAAAAAGATTATCCCCTTCGGAGTCTGAGTAGTCATATAATACCCGGGGGTTATTGATATTAGAAGCAAGAAACAAATCGATCCCCTCACATACAGGGTCACTACTCTCAACGGGGGATGTGAGTGGAGGTAAAGACTCGATAGAATTTAAGCTTTTTGGAGGGTGAGGAGATGATATCATCCATAAAGCAACTCTCAACTTGATGAATATACCCTCCGGATCTAAGGTTGTCTTCGTTAATTACTGTGGAATTAAAGCGATATGACGAGTTCACCGATGAATGCCTGAGAAGCGAATCAAATTTAGGAGAAGAAAATGATCGATGCATCATATTATCAGAAATGATTCTTCATCGAAAAGTTGTTAGAATAAATTTCCTTGGATCGTCCTCATCGAAAAATAATCGTCGTCAATAGAGGAATAATCGGTTGTCTGAACAAAGAAAGGATTAGAAAAAGTTGTAGAATCATCACAAATGGGCACTTCATACTCACTTTCAATATCGGAAAAATCCTCGGACTCAAATGGGATGGGTCAAAGATTCTCATATAGACGTTATTACTTTGTCCGAGTCATTGCAGAATAGTGTAAAGATGTTCAATCCCCCATACTTTAGAGTGTTATAGGGTTCCTCGGATGGGTAAATCGGACATGTTTCTGTGGTTTGACAATAGTATCCTCCTAGTCAATCATATAAGTAGAAGCAGCAGCAGGACGACTCCAACTCTGAATATTAATAAACTCTGCCAGCTCTTCACTTATATTTTGCACATCTTCAAGAAGTTTACGAATCAATTCTTGTACCTCCTCGGATTGAGCATGCTTGATTTCAAGAAATTTGTCCCAAGCTTGCATTAAAACCTTTGGCATTTCTCTAAAAGATATACGATTAAATTTATTTAAAAAGGTTTCTATAGAAATCATTAAGTCTTCTTTAGCTTGCAAAATTTCCACACTCGTTTCTTGAGAAGGTTGATGAATGATAGGAAACTGTGGGGGTTGGGATTGGTCAAAACCGAAAGAATTATAATTATAGAAATTTTGGTTCATTAGTTGACACTGAAAACTTTCATGAGGACCCCCACAGTTATCACAACAAAGAAATTATTGAGAAAAACTCGATGAATTTTGTGGATAATAATTATCACTAAAGTTTTGATTGTAGCACGGTTCCTGCTCATAAACAAGCCTTTGTTACCGTGTGTGACAATCAAACCCATGTGATGAATCGTTCAAAATAAACTACACTGAGTATGTCTCGTATCTGGGGCTGTGGAGGTTGTTGAAGAAGTTCGGTGTTTCATTATAAGAATATGGATGTGGGTTAATAGACAAACTCATTTCTGGATCTCCTACACTGCTACAGCTCGGAAGTTTAGTTTCCTCAATTTAATCGCGACCTCCACACATTAGCAACCAAAATGGTTATCTGAATAAATGTCAAGAATTATTTAACGGATTATAAGAGGATAAGAAGATTGGAATTATATGAAGTAAGAGGTATTAAAGGGAAAAAAAATGAAATTTTTTTATAAAGATAATAAATAATAAAAAAAGTTTTTTTGGTATTTTTACATTTTCTATTAGAAGAAAAGAAAGAAAAATTAATAATAAAAGAAATTATTTTTGATATTTTTATATTATAATATATAAATATAAAAATATTAAATATTTTTTGGTTTTTATAATTTTTTAGTACGGAAATAAACTTTCAAAAATATTTTTGGCACTAACTCGAAACAAACGTAAAATTCGTTAACTCTCCGGCAGGGCGCCATTTTGATATCGTATATAAATACGTACTAGCCGTATGTATATAATATCAAGTATCCCGTTAGAAATAAGAATCACTTTAGAAAAAGTAATAATTAAAACTTCCGGAGTCGTATCCCAACGAGAATTGAAAAGAGATTTACGTTAATGTTTATTGTTTTATGCTTGAATATCTTTTAGTTTTGATTTTGAAAATTTTAAACTAAATATAAAATAATAATAAACTAAATTATACTAATTAACGACTAAGCAAAGCAATCGAACGAAGAGATATATATAAAAAGGATATGTTTGTTAAGTGATTCGTTTAGATCCTTAAGTGAGATTTAATTAATAAAGTCCGTATTGATGAACCAATATCTTTCTAACAAATTATCTCCTCACAACGTTGGCTTATATTGAAAACAACTTTTATTAAGATATCGATTACTAAATTAATGCCTAATTGTCCTTACGGCTTTTGCCCGCTCGAATAACCAAAACAATAATTTAAGTAATATAGAAATCACTAATCAATATTTATTATTTCCTAATCACACTTAATTCACTAAACAATTTAACACTTAACAAGCATATAAGAAAATCTACTCACTAAGCATATTAATCAAATAAGCAAATAAAAACATATTAAATCAAATAAATCTATACTAATATATTGAAAAGGGAAAAGAAGTGAAACCGAGTCGAAGAACCGCAAAAGAACGAAAAACCACCCGATCTAATAATCTATCTAAATAAATAAGTTTAGGAGCTTAAAGCTTTAAACTTAAAATATTAAGCTAGTTTACTAGACCCTTAAGCTCCACGCCTCATGAGTAGACCGGTACCAAAACACAAACATAATAACACAAACTGTTAGCACAGTAACACCCTTATTGGGCTATATCCTATTCCACGGTCAAACAATCAAATAAATCAACTTATGGTCCAATAAACCATCTCATGATCCAACAGATCTAGAATCCATTTGACATAGTAAAGCCTAAATTTTATTATTAAGTTTCTGTTGTGAAATGGATAGAAAAACAAGACTCTGTTGACGAAATTATGTAAAACAAAAACAAGTGACAACACAAATTTAATTTTGGTGAACTTTCTTAAACGATGTTTTTTTTCAAATAAAAGTGACACGGGGACTAAAATTTAAATAGCTCTCGAAATAGTAAGTGGGACAAAGGCTTATGAAATAAGCCGAGTATCTCAATACTCGTCGCCCTCTTTTAATGACTTTCGAATCGAGCTAACAAAATAGAACCAAATAAGCCATACCCATTTATGTTAAGAACAAGTTATAAAGTTAAATCTAAGAGAAAGAAATAAGGTACTAATCTAAGTTGCTCTCGAAACTTCCAAAGTGACTAGGCTTAAAATAAGCCGAGCAAATAAGCTCGATGCACTCTTGTATATGTTCGAATTGAGCCAAACGAAATCGAAAATAGAACAAGTAAGTGAATAAGCCGAAAACTTTAGAGAAAAAAAAGAAAAAAAAAGAAACAAGTTGAACTATTAAATAAATAAACCAACCTCAAACCTTCATTTATAAATAAGCTAAATAGAAATCTTGTTACAAATAGACTAAAATAAGCTGAGACCAACTTTTACAATAAGCTAGACATTTTTTTGTGTAAAAATAAAAAAACTACTATTGAAAAAAAACTAACTAAAACTAATGCTCTTCATATAACACCGAATAAGCTACACGGGTGGGGGGGGGGGGACAGCTAATGGGTTAATAAGCCACCACAGACAAAATCAATCGAAATAAGCTTAAATAAATAAGCTTAATCGAATAATCTATAGAACAACTTAAGCTAAACCGAATAATAAGCAATGAGAAAGGGCGTATTGATTTAAAGCTAATTTTCAAGATAAGCTATGGATCCAAAATAAGTTATGAGAGAGGCTTTTTTGGATGACAAGCCATGAATAACAATAAGCAATAGAAATCAAGCTATAGAACCTATAATACACTTCTTCAAAACCTTCGAATCACAACATTCACTCGATATTTAAATAGTTTATTATTTATTTGTGTATCACGGTTAAGCTTTGTTCGAAACAGAAAAAAAATAATAAACTTTAACTCGAATATTAGTGTTTTTTGCAAACGTTTTCTGAATAAAATGATAAATAATTTATTAAATATATTTATTTAATAACAGTGATAATTAAATGTAATTTAATTATTTTCATGTCGGTACGCGTAGTTTTCGTTTTAAAATTTTCGCGAGGGTATTTTAGTCATCTTCTGCTTGTTTTCGGGTCTCGGGCAAATCTAAAAAGTTGTCCGGAATGTCGTTTTATATCAGACTGCTTTAGAGTCCGAGACGTGAAAACGTGATTTAGCGGGTCGTTTTTGATAAGTCAACTTAAAAATAACATATATCTTCTTGTTTTTCAGTCAAATAAGTTAAACGTAAATTTGCACATGAGAGATGTGTAATAATAAATATGATTTATTATTAAAATATATTCCGAAAATTTTACTGGTTACGCGGTAATCGTTTTTATATGGCAATAAAAGATCAAAAGTCAAGTCGGACCCGAAAAGTCAAAGGGTAAAATAGTTATTTAAAATTCCAAAAATTTTCGGTTGTTACAGTACCTACCCCTTAAAGAAATCTCGTCCTGAGATTTAAATTGTGTTAACCGATTGTGTGCCCAAGTAAAGATTTAAGATTTAATAAACAAGTTTTAAACAAGACGCTGATAACTTTATTCAGCAAAATTCGGTGTTTCGACATTTCTCAACATACCATAAATTTTGGCTAGGTTTGGCCAGGATATTTAATCCATCAAAATAGATATCTCAACAAAATATCATTACAGGTTTTATGACTGATATAAACGCGTTATAAGGAAAGTCTCTTAATAGTGAAAGCGTCGAAGGGAAAAGTGTAGTCGCGTGAGTATGTCTGTATAAAGTTTTAACTGTTTACGGGCAGAGTCTAGTTTCTGATATCTGTAATGTTCGATGATTAATATCGGACGAGGCTAATGGATGTAAGTATTCAACTTACTTACGCAGTACTAGGATGTATCGCGACCTAAGTCTTCGTACTAGTGGCCCGAAATGAATAGTTCAACTAGATGTTTCGTTGATAGGTGTTTATCTGGTTTAAGGGGGTTGCATTACCAATTGGATAAAGTTGTACAAGCTGGGACCGCTCCGGGACCCAACAACAGCAACCATAACGACAATAACAAAAAAAATTGGTGATGGGATGCAGAGAGTGAGGACATTTCGAGAAACAATATCCCCAGAATAAAGTTTAACAAATGGGAGGAGCTCGTAGGAGAGCCTATGCGATAGACGGCGGAATATAGTACTCAGTCGTTAGTTCGAGGATGAATCAACTCCATTAGTTTAAGTGTGCACAAGTCGGTTAGCTCCACAAATAGTTCATGATCGTAAAGATTTGTAACGGCAAAAGTAATAACTTAAGAATGAGATAAGGTAGTTCAAGTAAGGTCTTAAGATTCTGCTGAGTGGTAAGACACAATTGTGTTTCTAGATCTTTTTAACGGATTTCGATGATTATCGGGCTCGAGTTCATACTTGTGTCATATTGGATATCATTAAGCCCACTCATTTATAATTTATTATTTGCATAAAGAAGCATCCCAATTTATGTAAATAATGAATTGATAAAC
>BQNB010094310.1:0-26151 GCA_026074375.1 Tanacetum coccineum | reverse complement strand
CATCCATGAAAAATCTCGATGACACGTTTAACTTTGGGGATCAATTTCTTCATGACAAACCAACCGAAGATGAACAGGATAAATCTAAAGTTAGAGAGGAGTCTGATTCCACCATACCTGATTCAAGTCATCAGACAGCAACTTCAACTCCTCCAGTGATGAGGTTTCATCTTCTAAACCATCATTACTGGTCACTCCTCCACCAATCAACACGGAAGCTACAACAATCACCACATCTCTCCCTGAAATCACTCCATTCATCACCCTTCAGTTAAGAGTGGCAAAATTGGAGCAAGAGATGTCTGAAGTGAAGAAGACTAATCACTCTGCTGATGTGTTGGCTTCAATAAGATCCCAAGTTCCTACGGCTGTTGATTATTATCTAGGAACAAAACTTAGTGATGCTCTCCTTAAGGTTCTTGAACGACACACTGCAGATTTAATCGAGAAATACTCTGTGTTGATCTTGAAGAATTTGATCTAAAGAGTGCTTGCTCTTCAATCACATGAATAAGAAGAAATCTGCCAACAGAAATACTACCAACTACCATCTATACCATGCTCTTATGGAAGCTTTGATAGCAGATGAAGATGCCATGGATAAGGAAGTTGCAGACAAGGTTAAAGACCACAAGAGAAAGCATGATAGTGATGATGATGAAGACGATGATGATGATGAAGGCCCTTCAGCTGGATCAAACCAGGGTAGGTCAACAAAGAGAAGAAGATCTGATTCTGCCGCTTCTGGGTCAGCTAAACCTCCTCTGAAAGCTGATGGACAAGTTTTAAAAGAAAACATAGGAGTCTGAGGCATCTGCCTCCAAACAAACATCCTAGTTCTTCCCTTAATTGGATGGCAGATCACTGACACAAGAGAGGCTGGTGTTGACTCTTCGATGTACAAATCTGATCCCGAATCAGAACATTTGAAATCTTCAGATGACATTTCAATGTAGGATGAAGGGAATGACTCAGATATGGAGGACACTGACAACGCTCACATTCCCAAGGTGTCGACCACTACGTGGTTTAAGCCGATTCCAGATAAACCAGAATGGACCATTCCCCCAAATGATTTCCCGGAACCAGAACATAACTGGGCAAATGCATACGCCACAACGTATAAAGTTCCTGAGGAAAACAAGCTTCAAAGGAAGACGTATGATATTGGGTCATTCATCAAATGGTTCTGCAGACGAACAAGAAAGAAGAAGCTCTGCAAAGCTGATTTAGAAGGTCCAGCATTCAACCTTGTTAAAGCCTTTCATAAGAACAGCGTCTTTCTTCAATATCAGATGGATGAATGCCATAAGCTGCTGACAAATAAGGTTGACTTGAGTAATCCTGAGGGTCATCAAATTCCACAAAATATAAATGAACCACTGCCCTTAGGAGGACAACAGGTCGGTAACTATTCAACCACAATTCTTCTTCAATAAGGATCTGGATTATCTGCTGACAGGTGACAAAGAGCGAAAAATTGCCTTATCCATATCCAAGCTCAAAGCCGCTCGTTACCTAGACTTTGGCCTTGAAGAATTAGTTCCATCGTTGTGGGTTGAGAGTGAACGCGAATATGACATCAGTGCGGTCTATGGCATCACTCACTGGTGGTTTAGGAGGAAGGAATTCTATATCAACAAACATAGTGAGTCCTCTGATCGTGAAGCAGTCAGATCGCAGATGCGAATTCTCAGTGTGATCAGTGTCAAAGTGTTTGAAAAATATGGATACAACTACCTAAGAGAGATAATTCTTCGCCGAGCTGATTACCAAGAATACAAGATCTCGGAAAAGGATTTCAAAAATCTTCATCCAAATGATTTTGAAGATCTGTTCCTTCTTAATATTCAAGAAAAGCTCAACCATCTGCCCAAGACAGACAAGATTAGTCTTCACACGGCAGTCAACATGTGGATAAGAAACCTGGTGATCAGAAATCATGTAGGAGACTTACAGCTCGGGATTGAAAGTTATCAAACAAAGATCAACCTTGAACGTCCTAATTGGGATGCAGCTGACTATTACTTCAAAGAAGACTATACGATCGTCCCTAAGCCAAGAGCAGTTGGTACAGAGACAAAAATGATCAAAGAAAGCTGTGAGGCTGAACGAGCTTTCCAAGTTAGTGATGGGACGTTTTGACAAAGTGTCATGGAAAGCTGGACCAATGGTTAAAGACTTTCATCTGTACGAGTACATAGGGCATGGAGACTAGGAAGTGGTCAGAGGATGACAAGAGAAGAAGCAAAGACTTCATCACAGCAATCGAGAAAAGACTACAGATCAGAAGGATCTATCGAAGTCTAGAAAGCTTTGTTGGAGGAAGAATAAGAGATATTGACTACAGGCTGATCAACAGAACAACGTGACGACATCGTCATTACAATCAAAAGGTCAATCTTATTTCTTATTGTGAATAATATACCTTGTACATTAGTAGCTAGTTAATCTCTTGATGGTTAAGTGTAGGAGTAATTTATATCCCTCAACGATTGAGGGGGAGCAGTTATATGTCTCTTACACGACTTGCGAATTAAGGCCATACTTTTCTCCTAAAATTGCTTCTAATCTCTCCAAAAAACTGCAGCGTCGGTTGTAAAATCTATTAAGATCATTGAGTATCCAAAAAATGTAAAGGGTTTTTTACCAAATTTTTCAGAAATAAGGGGGAGAAATGTCCGATCTCTCATATTTGTGATATACTAATAAACTGTGCTGTATTAGGTCTACACTCCTTATCCTGTCCCTCATTACACAGCTGCACAAACATTGCCTAAACAAATTTTCGTAATACCGCAAGCACACATTTTGAGGGGGGGGGAGCGTTTTCTGAAAAAAAAAATCAAAAAACGATCAAGGTACTAAACGCTTTGATATTTATATCATAAGTACCTTAATTGAATTTGTTCAAAATGGGTTTATGAAAAACCGTATACCAAAAATATGATAACAAAAAATACAAAAAATAAGGCATACAGGAGAAAGAATTTAAAACTCAATAATAGACAATTACTACGAAAACCACGTAAAGGAGGAATTTGTACAAAAGATACCGACTGCATTTTACTTATTGGAGTTATAAGGTTGGTAAGAATCACGTTAGGTACTATTCTAAAGATGAGCCATACACCGGAGGGATCTACCAAGGAACAATCCTAGTTAGTTTGTAGAAGTCCTTAGGAAGACAGTAAAAGGAGAGTAAATGGGAGTAAAACTTACATAAAATGTTCGTGAAAGAGTCGATGAGAATAAGGGATGAAAATGTGTCGACTGAGATGGAGCTATAGTACTGGAATATACCCAACAAGGCTCTAGTCTGACGTCTCGGTAAGCACTGAAGGGGTTTAAGAATTAAAAAGAAATTATAAAGTAAAGGGTTGTTTTGTAAAAGAGAAGAAGCCCTTCATTCACTTAGGCAGAAAGTAAAGAAACGGGTCATCATATGCTGCCAGGAATCAATAAGATGATTGCTGACATTTAAGATCGAAATCATGGACCCTGTGATGCAATGCACAACCCTCCTCTTGCCACTCAGAGACTCCCCATTTCTTTCTCCAACAACCACATCTTTTCAAAAGATTTTCTGTTTTCATTTTTAACGGAGACTAAACCAGTGATCTATTGACTTTCTCACTCCGAGTAGTTAGTTGATATTGATACCCGGTGGCAGTCTGCTCCAGCCTTCCGACTTACTAAATCCAAAAGCACTATTTGAGTCTGAGCAAGAGTTCGTCAATTAATTCATTAGGCACACATCCAATTTCTTGTCTTTCACACATATGGAAAACAAGTTATCCTATAAAGTCCTACGCATTATCATTGTGTATTATTTCCAGAACATCCGAGTGAAATGTGGGTTTTTCACATAAGATAGAATCTGCTAGAGCCAACATCAAACAAGCTCTAGGTAGGTGACTTGTGGTTCAATAAGATTCAATCTTGAGACAAATGGAAAGAAACGATGGTGCGATTCTGTGTGAAATCAATCTTGTTCCAGTATAAGAATTGACGGTTATTGATCATTTGACAAACAATCAAAACTCTCGAAGTGTTACAAAAGTCTTTCATAAGAAACACTTAGACTGTCTTTTCAAATCAATTTTTTCTTATTGTAAACATGTTCATTTAAGGATCTTTTAAATCAACCGTCAATTTATTAACACACTTACCCTAATGGTTTGGTGTGGAGATGCGAGAAGAGTTGCCCAGTTCGTAATGTCAAGTTAATAAGCCTGGAATGCTCATACACGACTACACTTGTTATGATGTTTTGAAAGACCTCAATATAAAGGTGGTCCTCAAAGCTTCCGCAAACTCTGATTTGTATTTTCCTCACAGTGCACAAGATGGCGATCCTCACAAGATGATGTAAGTTAAGTTTGGGCGCATGATGCTCATGAAAGCTCATGATCACAGTCAAAGTCAAGAGTAAGTATGAATCACAAGATTTTTCTATTCCCAAAGTACTAGATATCAATGTCTACGAGCTAAAAAGCTGAAGTTTGATTAAAGTTTGGTATTTCTAAGGGTGACCGCCCTTAGGGGTGAGGATTGTTAGATTTTAGAAAAAGATCGTAACCCATGTATTTTATGTTTAGTATATGTCGTAGTTTAATAGTTAATTAGTTGATTTTGGTTTAAGTGGGTTCTAGTACGGTATATTATTGTACTATTCAGCCTCTTTCCAACTTTGAGAGGGCAAGCTAGTCTATTTTCCTTTTCATAGAAAAACACTTTTCTCTCTTAAGATATTCTTCTAAGGGTGGGGGGAGTTTCTCTTTAAGAAACTAGCCAATCCAAGAATCGATCCCCGTGTTTTGATATAGGATTATCATAATCAGATTAGTAAGGTGGTTTAAAAAAATATATCTTCTATTAAAATACTAAATAACACTCAACCATAGAATTTGGGCTCTTTGGGAGCTTTAATATATGAATGGTTTGCATTGATTGATTTCTTTTGTAAACAATTTCATTCAAAAACTTAATTGCTTTTCATTGAAAATCAATTTTGTCATGTCTTTTTCTTCCTTAAGTTTCAAAATTCGTTATTACTTTGTTTTTCTTTGATCAAGACCTTAGTAATTGTGACTTAGTTAAAAGACTTGTTGACTAACTACCGTGTTTCTTTTAAACTAAAATTCTAGGCTTTAAGTTCTAACCTTCTTTTATGTTAATTTCTTTTTGAGCTAATAGTCCTAGAGTTTCATTTAACTATAGTTTAAAGTTTGTCATAGAAAATGGTTATGGTCTTTTAGGTCTTGTATGTCTCCAAGCTACAATTTTTGTTTTTTATGTATTTTGAAGTGCAATTAGGCAATTTCATCTTGAAGACTATTAGATTCCCCAGAGTTCTTATAGTTTTTGCAGAAGTAGATTTGCATTAGGTAATTATGAGCACTGGTGATGTGTTTGCTTTCTTTATTTCTTTTAAATCTTTTTATTTTTATCAACATCAAGTTTTATAATTTGTAATTATAATGAGAAAGGCAACACACTCATCATCCATTCTACACATAGTTTGGTCAGTCTGTATATCATTCATCATTACATATCGGTGGAATCGGAGAATGACATTATATCAACCTTTTCCATACACATGTTGTTACTAATGGATTCAGGTGTCAGATTGTGGTTCTATTGGAAAACACAATATTCAGCATTGTATTGTACCTGTTCTAATCGCTCAGTATAAGTTTTTGAGTCGGCTGTAGGATCATCTTGGATCTTTGCCATAAAGCTATAATATACTTCTAATTCTTGTTCATCAATTTCTTCATCCGTGTCGTCTAATAGCCAATCTAATTGCTCTGCTTGTAGTGGAACACCTTTCTCAGCTTGTTTGCACAACAACATCTTTTCCTTATGATACGTGAAGTCTTTCACCCTTTTTGGTTTCCTGCATTCCTTAGTAAAATGACTAAATTCCTTAAAATTGAAACACTGTATCCTAGTTTGCTACACTACCTGACTGCCTACAGTCTCCCTAGCCCTAGCAACAGTCACTGTCCTTTGATTCCCAAACTGCCCAGTTTGATTGTCATTCTTGTACCTTAGAGTAGTATCCACATTCTTGTTTCTGGAGTTTAAAGAAGTTCAGAGGTTGTTATTGGTAGGTTTGTAGTGCTTTTTGAAGTACTTTGCAATTAGTGCCAAGTTTTTCTGCATTTCTTATCACTGTCTTCTTCAGAAGCTGATAGTAATTAACATACTTATAAATATATTAGCACTTCCAAAATAGATGTGTGATTGGTTTGGCTATTCTTTGCCTTTATGTATTTAGTTGCATTGGGGAGAAGATTTGTTTGAGGTGATCTTTGATGTTTGGTGCATATGATTTGTGAGACTTTGGTGATTGATAATAAGGATCTGGATGTGGTTGAGCAGTAGCAACAAGTGCTAATGAGTTAGCATTCTTGGCTATTATTTCAGCATGGATTTCATTAACTTCCTTTTGATATTTTTCCAGAATGTCAAAGAGCTTGTGATATGAGACTTTATCCAATTTGTGTTGTTTCTTGACAATTGTCACAAACCTTGACCATTCTGGTTGAAGTTGTTGAAGAAACTGAACGTTGACTTGCATCGTAGCAGCTGTCAAGTTGTTTCTTATCATTTCATTCATCATCTTGTAAAATCTAAAGTAATATGACTCCATTGACTCTCCATCCTGAGAGTGAATTTATAAACTCCCAAACAAATCTAGTCTTACATCTTGATGTTGAGGAGATTCACCGTGTTGTAGCCTTTGAATAGCTATACTATTTCATGAGCTGTCTTGCAAGCATCAATAGTTGAGTATATTTCATCTCCAATTCTAGTCAGTAGCAAATGAATTGCTTCCTTTTCTGATTCATAATGAGCTTTGTTTTCAGGAGACATATTCAAGATTGTCTCAACTGCTGTTCGTTCAGGAACTGCTGGTGAATTATTTGTTGCAGGTACAGCTAGAATTGTGACAGTAGAAGGAGTGTAAGGACCTTGAAGAATGCATTTCCTTAAGGCATCATAATTTGGTCTTGTATCAATGTATCTTAAGAAACGTGATTGACATTGTGCATATCTTCCCGTTGCAAGCATTGGTGGACGATCTCGTGAACCAGCTGCCATGATGTATTATGCTTTGATTGTCGGTTTTGGAAAGTTGGGATTGGAGTAGGCATGATGATTGATTGGAGAATTATGAAGTGAAAAGATTGAAGGATCTTAAGTAGATGTGTTGTGATTGAAGTTGTGGTTAAATGAATGCAATTAAAGTCTACGGGATTTTACAAGTCTATGATTTAAACCGAGAAAAGAATTGAGTCTTTCGCAGGATTTTACAAAATCAATAGAAAACCATAAATGTAAATTGATTGAGATTAAGGTTTGTTGTTGTTGATTAATTGTATTTTAAGTTGATGTTTTAAGTCCTTGATTGTTAATGGTCCAAGTTTGTTTGTCATGGAGGTTTGTTAAAGTATTAAGTTTTTGTCCAAATCTTTTACCAAACCTCTACAAAGAAAGTATAGCAAACCTCTGCCAAGAGAGTATAGCAAACGTCTGCCAAGAATTTTAGCAAACCTCTGCCTTAAAAAATGATCGGACCGCTGGATAAGACTATACCAAACCGCCACCTATAGTTAGACAAACCGCCACCTTAAAGTAGACAAACCGCCACCTGGTAATTAGACAAACTGCTAGCTAAAACTTTGCCAAACCGCCACCTGAAATTAGACAAACCGCCGTAAAAAACAATCAACCAAACCACTTTCCTAATTCATCAAACCGCTACCAATGAGAAGGACAAACCGTTGGCTCATGTAAAATGGCAAACCACTGGCAACAATTTTATCAAACCGCTGGCTATAAAAAAAATAAACAAACCGCTGCCTATTGTTAATCCGGTAAACCGTGTCTGATTATGATGAACTTATACGCTACCAGAATTTGTCAAACGCCATGGAATGTACCCAAATCCGTACCATGGGAAACATGTGGGCAGTGTTCATTTTAGGAGTGACCGAGACATAATAAATTGCCTACTACTATTCCTAAAACCGTGCTTATTAAGCAAGAAACCGCTACCTCTATTCAAAACTCAAACCGCTACTTGTTTTTAAACCAAACTGCTATGGGTTTCAACCAAACCGCCACCTGACTTGGTTTTTTGTTTTCTTGTGAAATTTCAACTAGCATACAAATTCGAGTACACACTGATGTGCGGTTGTCGTAGGACTTCTACACGAGAAGTTTTACAACTCCCTAGGCAGTGCACCTAATCATTATAGTGTAGTATAGGCAAGACTCCTTCATCGTTTATTATTTGGGTACGTTTTCGTTCAGTGCGTTGTTTTATCGTTACTCAAGGATAGGTTGGGAAAGGGCTTTATCATGGTCTTTACAATTCTAAGGGTTGAGGGAAGATTCTTTTTGTATTTTTGTATTTTATAGAAAGCAAGTAAATCATATAATTGAGAGAGTTGTTCATTTTAGCTATTAAACTAAATAATAATCTAAACTACTAGTGATAACAATAAGATAAAAGATTGTGTTTATGTAATCATGTATTACTCCCTAGATTGCTTCTCCTAGTGTTGTTGCCTTGTCACACTTGTGATGATCTGTGTAACTATTTCTAAAACCATGAACAAAATTACACAAACCGCGTTTCTACTTAGTATGCCGCTTCTTTAGAGCAACGCACTTGCAAGGTGTTTGGAAAGACTTTTACATGGCCCATAAGAGTACACTAAAGTACCTGTGAAAATATATTCAAAGAGGATCAACATATTAGGGTGGGAAGGTAGTATGAAGACTGTTACCTAATGGTATCTTCATACACAATTGCGTTTCCTAGACATATCAACAACTGATGCAGAAAAAGCGGTTTTTCTAAGACCTAGCGTGCACATCATCACAAGGCGAAAAAAGCAACACACTAAGATCTTACATTCTAGGTTTCATACAATTCATAAATAACACAATAGGAGGTTTAGCCAAGCATGTTAAAGATAAAGTAAGAACGATAAATCAAACAACATATAGACATATTAAATGATTAAGTAAACCTTACTTGATTAAAACATGAATTGGAAGAAGTACAATAAGGTTTTTAGGCCTTAAAATCGTCTCCTACAGCTGCTAAACGAACTAGGGTTCGTACCCTATTTTTATTCTAAAGTTACACACTCAAAACCCTAAATTCGGTGGTTTTGTATATATAGGAAAAAACGACGCGACGCAATCACATTTTATCATGACGCGTATAAGAAGATCTTCTAGATCTGTGTTTTGAGTCGGTGCGGGCTGACGCCGTCATGGAATGTTGTGACGCCGTCACTTGATGAGTTATGACGACGTCATGTATAGCTTGTGACGTCATCTCCAGGCTCTATGAGTACAAATCTTCAAGAGGCTTGGTGTTGGTTCGTAATCTCGTCCGTTTCTTCTCCAAATGAGCCCAAGTCACGTGTAATCATCCAAATGTCTTCCAAATGAGAAATACATTAAAAGGAACGATTAAGTACCTATTTTGGGCATAAACACGTGATTTTAAGGGTTAATCGACCCTGAAAAAGTGTATAAAATGACACCTCATCACACACTTTGTTGTTTTGCTTGTAAGTAGCTAGAAAACAAACTAAGGTTTACAAATTAAATCCAAATCATTATCAAGACTTCTTAACTTCAAAATAAGCTTGTTAATACTCGAAATAAGAAAAATGAAACCTAATAAGCTACTTATCTACTCGAATACGCCATAAACTTAAAAACTAAGTAGCTATAAGATGGATAATCAAGGAAGTACTAGTCTATTTCGAGTGAAAACCTAAAAAAACAAACCAAACCTCTATGTTGAACACTAAATAAGTCGAATTATATAAGCCAAAAATAAGCTTGCATTCAAAAAGAAATAAGCTACAAATTCAAGAACTAACTAAGCTAAAGAAGATAGAATAGAGTAAAGAACTAGCTTATCAAACTTTGATCCATAAACCATAAGAAACTATGAGCTTATTCTACCAAATAAGCTACAAAAATTAGCTTATAAACCACAAATCAAACACCTATCCACCCGAGGCTCTTGATACCAAATGTCGGTTACCTAAAATCACTTCACTTCATACTTGAATACAAGAAATTAAGATAAGAGAAAAGGAATAAATAAAGAGAGAAGTTAGAGAGAGAAAGTAGAGAGAAACTTGGAAGATTATAATATTAGCTTGAAAGAGAATAAATAACCAACCCCCTTTTCCTTGGTGGAAAAGGTATATATATACCCGTAAACCATAAGTTAGACGTGTAGGGTTTAGACACAGACCAGGCTCGGGATTTGCTTGGGCTTAGACCCGCAATACATATAATATCAGTGATGACATCAAATAACGTTTATTTTATAGCATTATTTATCCCATGTAATTAACCATTTTATATAATTATTGCAAAAAATTGTTACTTAATCATTTATATTTGAGAATTGTAGTAATTATAGAGTACTTGTTGAATATTAGCAAAAGGCGCGCATTTTGAAGCTTAAATAAAGATATTTTAAAGATTACTATTCTGAAGACCAATACGCCGTATCCATCAAGGAAGATATGGCGTATCCGTGCTTGCACTCACCAAAGACCACAAAGGAAAGAAGATCAATACGCCGTATCCAGAAGAAGTCAATACGTCGTATTGAAGATATAGTATGTGAATATTCTAGAAGATATCAAACGTGGTCCCTACTCCAAGAAACCCCCACTCGACCGTATCCAACCTTAGATACGCCGTATCGAAATCCGACTTCAGACCTTATTATAAATTCAAACTTAAAAACGAGTTTTAAGTGTGCTAAATTATATTCTAGATACCTAAACCACAAAATTCGATTTTCAAAGGAGAAAAAGAGCAGAAGAGGTCTTGCAACGCATTCCAATCCATAGAAGACAACGTATAATTTCTTATACTTTTGTAATCGTTCAGTTTTGGGTATCATTTGTTAACTTGGGTGTTACTTTAACGTTGGCTAAAACATATTACTCTTGTATTAATTATGATGTTTTGGAAGGATAATTACTCTTTGGGGTATTAGCATTATTATGAAATCTGGAATGCTTGGTTTTGTTTTAGTATCTCGGATTGCTTAATTTATCGTGCAGCTGTTTGTGTTGTGAAGTTTTTTAATGCTTCAAGTGCTTGAGCCAAAGTAATTTCTTCAGTAGTTATTATACGTTGTTGCGCAGTACTAACAATGAGCAGATCAACTACTTTCAACAACATTTTCCATTTTTGCCCTTTGCAACAAACACTCTTCACATTTAAGCTTCTACATCAACATCTCTTTGTCGCAGTGCAGAGAATCATCTGAACATTTACCAGGGGCTTAATGCCTTTATTTCATCAATAGCATTAATCATCCTCACCCTCTTTAGATGGATCGCACCTTAAAACTTTCTTCATCTCCCGAGGATTGTACCCTAGCACTAAAACCAACTTTATATAACCTCTTCAGCCCATGAGTTCTTGACCTATTCCTTTTTTCAATCCTTTTGACCCTCCTTTTCAAACTAACAATCTCATTATCTTAAGACGTCTTTGTCTTCTCTAAATCAAGAACTTTCTTTTGTAAAATTGGTACTAATTCATCCATTCATTCAAGTTTAGTCTATCCTCATCACTACAAAGTGTGTTACTCTTGCGAGCAGTGAATCATTGGATATGTTTAGATTATATTCTCAAACCTAGTTTCAAGCCAATAGTCATTGGTTAGCCTCAAATTTGGAGTCAAACAAGGAAGTTTCGGTTTCACTCGACGTGGAGTAGCAGTCAGGTCTTTAATTGTTAATGTTTCGTATAGATTAATATCGGGAATCGGGCTCGATAGATAATCAATATTGTTATGTTTCGGGTTTAATCCCAAGCAAAACCGAGCCCGGGGTTATAGTTAAATATCCGCGCGCTACCTTTAACGTGAGGGGATTATAAATCTTTTCTATTTAGAAAAGAGTAGTGGTTCAGTTGTTACATTAGATCTATAATAATTCTTTTCTCTTTTTCTCTCTCATTTCTCTCGCCTCTTTCCTCTCTTATTACTCACTTCCTTTCTATTTCTTCAGCTCTGATACCCGGGAGATTGTTAGTCTCAATTTATTGTAGTCGAACAAGGAAGTTCGGTCCACTTACGATAGAGTTCGGTCTTTAATTAGTTAAGTTGTAATAGGAGAAGTATCGGGGGAATCGGGCTCTTAGTTAATCTAACTATTCTATTGTTTCGGGTTTAATCCCAGCAAAACCCGAGACCGAGTCATAGTTAAATATCCCGCGCTGTCACTTTTAAGTGTCGGGGGGTCTATAAGGAACCTCACTAAACTTTTCCACTTGAAAAGAAGTTGTTAAGTTATTCAAAATATATAATAATTCTTTTCTCTTTTCTTCAATTTTCTATCTCCTCTTTCTCTCTCTAAACAACTCACCTTACTCCTTTCTAGTTCGAATTTCCTGAATTGATTTTATGTTATGAGTGTTAAAGGATCTAAATATTGGGCATCAGAGCTACGTGTGGTTTCGTGGTTGATTCTTGTGGTTCAACAAGATCAATTCTGTGGTCAAAAAGATCATCAGAAAAAATCAAACCTGAATTTGTGTGCTTAGATGTGTGAATGTTTATGTTAATTAAGCTAGATCTAGGATAAGGAAGCTAATAGTGCAAGAGAAATCAAGTGAGAGGTCAAAAGGGTGATTATTAGGGATTTTTGGTGGAAAAGATCGTATTGTTCGTCGTTTGCGTTTTGACTTTGCAAGTTCTTGTTGCGTTTTGATTTTTTCTTATTGCGTTTTGATTTTCTTCTTGTTGCGTTTTGATTTTTTTATTATTAAACAGGTTCAAAACGCAATCATTGCGTTTTGGTTAGAAGAAATTTTAAAATATTAAAATAATCAAAATCCTATTTCGAAATTTTTTTTATGGTTGCGTTTTGGATATTTTTGAATATTATATTGACTGCGTTTTGGCCATTGCGTTTTGTACCATTGCGTTTTGGTTCATTGCGTTTGAAAACATTCGTTGCGTTTTTGACCAATTGCGTTTTTGACCATACATTATCGTTGGTTATGACCAACTGCGTTTTGAAAAACATTCTGCGTTTTGACAAGAATTGTTTGCGTTTTTTGATCTATTATTCGTTGGTTTGTTAGAGGAAATATTGTGTGAAGAAAAGGGTTTCAGTAAAACAGCCATAACTTTTGATCGTAAGTCCGTTTTCAGGCCGGGACCTCGCAAATCGAGAGGAAAAAAAAGTGACGGAGTTCGCTGTATCCACTTTAGCTGGTTAAGATTTTTCAAAGCAAGAAAACCCCTGTTTACTATGATTTATTGTCATTTTTCAGTTTTTTGGACAAATAAATTTGTTGTTAGACTTGTTTTTGTTCTTGCTCACGGTTCCCATCTGTATTTTTAGGCTCCGTTTTCGTTTAAGCTTGGTGAGCCTATGGAAACAAACAGCTGTACCCTAGCTAGTACGTTTATCTGTTTTTAGACAATAAACCATTGGCCGTGATTTCCGTGAGATCAAATCATTTCACGGTTTTTATTTGATTTTGTAAAATCCCGTTAAATTTTTTTCGGTTATAATCATGTGCTCACTTTGTTAAAAAATCCCGTGAACGTCTATTGTATTCAAACCACAACCTCAATCACATCATATCCATTCAAGATCCAACAAAATCTTTCACACTTCATAATTACGATAAAATGGGAACAAAGGTTACTTCATCTTCGGGTTCAGTTTTAGAGGAACCAGATATACAGAAACTGCAGATGCAAGCAAAGATTTTCAAAGACACACTCCTTGAACAAATTAAATGAACTTAAATCAACCACTCAACTTCTCGAAAAAGAGAGTATATTGTATCAACAAGCTTTTGCAAGTGCATCTACCAGACACAAAGGCAAAGAGGTCGCCAAACCAATTACACCTCAATCTGAGTCTGTCTCTGAAGAAGACAGTGATCCTGAACAAGCTCAGAGGGACAAGGAAATGCAAAAGAATTTGGCACTCCTTGCAAAGTATTTCAAGAAGCTCTACAAACCTACCAACAACAACCTTCGAACTTCTTCAAACTCCAGGAACAAGACTGAAGATACCACACCAAGGTATAACAATGACAATCAGTCAAGGCAGTTTGGGAATCAAAGGACAATGACAGTTGCTGGGGCTAGGGAAACAGTAGGCAGTCAGGTAGTGCAACAGACTGGGATACAGTGCTTTAACTGCAAGGGATATGGGCACTATGCAAAGGAATGCAGGAAGCCAAAGCGGGTTAAAGACTACGCGTATCACAAGGAAAAGATGATGATGTGCAAACAAGCTGAACAAGGTGTTCCTCTGCAAGCTGAGCAAGCTGATTGGCTAGAGGACACGGATGAAGAGATTGATGAACAGGAATTGGAAGCACATTACAGCTACATGGCAAAGATTCAGGAGGTCTCACCTGAAGAATCCAGTTCTACTGGTCAGCCATTGGAACAGGTACAAAATCATGATGAAAGTAATGTGTATGACAATGTGAGACGACATTCTGAGCAACCTGAATCCATTAACGACACATATGTTTTGGAGAAGGATGATAGCAATGTCACTCCTGATTCATCAAATATATGTACTAATGATAATCAGGTTGATCAAAATGCTGTAGAATGTGTTGATGAGCGTGATGCGCTTGCTAATTTAATTGCTAATTTAACTCTGGATACGGAGGAAAACAAAACGATTTTAAAGCAATTAAAGAAAGCAAACGCATCATTGACTCAAGAATTGGAAAAGTGCAAAACTAACCTTGATGAAACCAATAGTGCTCTGGGGGAGGCTATTAGTTGTCGGGATAGTTGTCTGATTGCACTTCAGAACAAACAGAATGAGTTTGAGAAGTACAAAGCCTTTAATGACCGGACGATTGATTATGAGATTCTTCAAACAAAGTTAAATGAAACTCTAGGACTATTAGCTTTAAAAGACATTGAAATTAAAGAAGGTTTAAAGACAAAAGCCTATGAAATTTCAGTTCTTGATCAGAAACACGATGATTTAGTCAAAAAGAGTCTTTTAACTAAGTCACAACTGGAAGGTTATCTCAAAGAGAATACAAAGGTCATTTCGGATTTAAAGGTTAAAGAAGAAAAAGATATTGACAAGATGATTGAAATGGACAAACAGTTAAAGTTTTTGAACGAAATTGTTTATACTCGTAATCAGTCAATTCAGACCATTCATATGTTAGCACCTAAATGCGCGACATATAATGGTAGACTAACCTTTGCCAATCCAAGGTACCTCAAGAAAGCTCAATCTGAAAAGCCCTGTTTGTATGAGATCCCATATGATAATTCTGATCATGCAAACAGATTTGCCCCTGAAAGGGAAGAGACCATGACTCTTGAAAATGAGAGTAGATCAAAATTGAATAAAGACAAAGTGAAACCATATGATTACACTAATCAGAATAGTCTTTATGAAATTTTTAAAGGACCCTCACTGGAGTATCTTTATCAGTTGGAACGCGCAAAAGAAGTTAGGAAGACAATGTGGAGAAAACCGTTTGTTAGAACAAAACCAAACATTGCTAAAAACGTTGCCTTTCTACCCGTTTCAAAATCCATTAGTAAAAGTAGACAAGTTTTTAACGAAATGACATTTAACATCAATCAATTTAGGGAAATTGTTGATCAAACTTGGTTTAAACATACTAGTGATTATTTTCGGGTGCCAACTGCTCATGATATGGAACTTTTGATAAAAACCTTATTAATGCCTCTTTCCATAAAAAGTCAAAATGATAGTTTTCGCTTTGAACGTGAACTTAAAACGGAAATGCATGAAGATTATGGGTACGTTAAATCCCTTGAAAAAGAGGTTGATGAACTTGAATTTGAAAAGGCTGATTTTTCAAACATTTATGATCTACTTCTCGAAGAGTGTGTGTCTAAAGATGTTACGTGTTCGTATTTGCATTCTCTGTCTGATTTAAATGCTTATACTGAATTACAAAACACACCAAAAACACCCCCACCCAAACAACCCCGCCCCATCCCCATATCACCCCCCTCCCCCCCCCCCAACCCAATCAGGGCCCAATAAGAACCCTCCCCCCCAAACCCACCAAGGTGACAACCCCCCCCTCCCCCCCCCCCCCCCCCCTACACGAGTCAACATAATAAAATAAGGTACCCCCCGACCTACCCCCTTCACAAGCACTAGGCCCAAAATGCACCCACCCACCCCACCCCTTAACATCCTTCCAAAAAAAAATTAAACATCAAAAATAAAAAAAATAAGTAAATAAAAACACACCATAAAACGACCACAAAGCTTGTTCACCTTAACCTCTTACCTTCACCCCCCCATCCCTTCCGCGAGCTTGAACATGAACATAAAAAATACAGAAATGCATGAAGAATATGAGTAATACGTAAAAATCCCTTGAACCAGAGGTTGACCGAACTTAGAATCAGAATCACGAAAAAAGGCTCAGGCAAGGTCTCCCTCCTAAAGGCGATATTTTTTTTTATTTATTACCAATTTTATACAACATTACATCAGTATCTACTACTACACATCTCAAAGAGTGTGAGGTCTAAAAATGTTATAGAATGTTTCATATATTATTGCATTCTCTCCTCATGTCAGATTTAAATGCACATCAACAGATTACCCTCTTATATCTTCACACGGGACACAGAAAGTGAATGTCTTCTTAAATTATTGTTTAAACTAAATTATATCAAAAAAAACAGCAAAAGCTTACTAAACAACCCATGAATCTGTTAACAAAAAGAAGTATCAACAATAAATAATTTTGGTTAAAAAAAAAAAAAGTTTTTCCTAAAACTATTTGAAAAAAACACTACACTACTTAAACACTATACACACCTACCCTTTTAACACTCAGATTTTTCTTAGAACAATGCTTTTACCAACAAAACAATGTAAAGTAACAAATGAAAACAACTCTCAGTTTATGCAAAGAAAAACGGATCTTACTGTATTTCGAAAAGAACGTGAACAATATCAAGATAATACAAAGAATTTGAAAGCCCAAAAGATGCAAGAACCAGAGAACATAAGCCAATCAGTAGAGATAAAAGAAACCAATGAGATGTTCAGAAGAAAAGGGTGTCTGATACTACAATTTTGAATAAACAAAAAACTCCATACTATCTTGGGAAAACAACCCCCCCAAAAAGCCCCCCAACAACCACACGCCTGTACCCAATCAAAATCAATCCAGCAAATCAACCAGTGGTAAGAGACACCCCAACAGCGAATAAAATCTGAAACGATAATGCAAAGGATGTCCACAGAGAACATCGGTTTGCCTCCCAAGTTTGAGTGTCGAATAAGTTGACAAAGGAGATACCCTCACAAACCTGCCACTACTCTTCCCCCAATTCCACCCTAATCCCCCTAGTCCTAACCCAAACGTCCTATGCATCACAATAAGGAAATCAACATTATAGCTAAGCCAAATATATTAGATTGCAAAACCATGAACCTCGGGGCCCCCTAAAGCACCACTCTAATAACACCTGGCCCCATTCTAGAGAATTGCCCAAAGAGCATCGTGGGTGCAACACAGTCACCAAGGGAAACAGTCTCGGCTAAAATAACATGGTTCATAACTAACCAACCCTGAGAAAGTCTACGAAAAGTGCAATAAAAAAACAGAAGAACTACACAAAAGACAAAGATTGAATGGAAATAACCTATATGATTGATCCTGCAAATACCCAACAACTCTCACTCACTCCAACACTGCTAATGGATGCAAACCAACACTAGGAATTGGCAAGTGCGTCATGCCATCACTTGAGTAGTGTCTATCGGGTTTCAAACAAAGAGGCTACACGACTAGGAGAAACATAGGAACCAAAAAGCATTCTTTCCCTTTGTCTTTAAGTCAATGAATTGCAATGACCCTAACAAAAAGCAAAAAAAAAGAAGTAGCCTTTATTTAATTACAATTTACCCTACCCTTTTACAATTTTTTTACACATTAATTTATTTACATGCAAACACATGATAATGCATCTTTAGAATACATCTCCTCAACCAAGGCAAAGACAAGGTTTAAAATCCCTTAAAACATCCCCATCCTCCACGTGCCCTACTGCAACAGATTGATAAGTGAGTAGAATACACATAACCATTATATAAATTAAAATAACCTCAAAATAACCCAAAATAAAAAAAAATAAACCCAAAACCAGAAACCAAACAATTAAATATTTGTGCACCCCACCAGCACAACAATGTAAAACAGAGTGCATGACCCGCACTCCCCCCCACCACCCAACAACCGCCCCCCCCCCCCCCCCTCCCTCACCCCGTCAACACCATCTCCGTCCCCATCCCGGACGTCCACACCCGCCGCAAGGTCCTCCACTCGCCACCTCCCTGGACCACCACCGCCGCCCCAGCATACCCCCGCCACGCGCCATCCCCCTCCCGCACCGCGTACCCGCGCGAAGACACCGAACCACCACCCACCCCGCCCCGCAGTTGACACCCCACCGATCCCCCCCGCCCAAGGAAGTACCCTCCTCAACAAATACAACCCTAAGGACCCACCCCACCCCCCCCCCACCACTCCCCTCTCACCCACCCCACACCCCCTCCGACCCCACCAGTGTCAGGACCCCCACAACCACACCCCACTATACTTGTGGGTGTGTAAAAGTGGTCCCACCCCCTTATACAACCATGTCCCATCTACACCCCCCCCCACCAACCCATAACTCCCCACCCCCCCTAAAAGGCCTTCCCTTAACCCTACCAAAAACACCCCCCGGATTCATAAGGCCCACCCCCCAAAACCCAAACCCAGATTTGCCATATTTATAAAACACCCGGCCTTTCTGGTTTTGGCAATTTTCTTCATTCTGAAAGGATAGTATAATAACTTGAAAAGGAGAGACAAATAACACCAGAATACAAGGGCGCTGGCCATATATTGCAAAATTCTTCTTCCTCCAAAGATATCCCAGTTTAAACAAAACTGTCGAAGAAAAAGGGCTGGCGAAAAATAAACAAACCCATTTTTACCCAACTATTCACACGCTATTACTATTCATATTTCACAGCACCCATCGCCCATCTTATACCCCAACAGTCATAATAATCTAAAGGGCTTTTATTCCCCTTTATATCTTTCCCTTTAATCCTCTTTCCTTCTCTTCACCTTTTCCCTATCTCCATATTCCTTTTTTTTACCCATTATTATCCTTTCCCCCTTCCCTCCCCCAATTAAGGACAATAAGACAAATCATGTGTAGTACAATTAAAATGAGAGGTTTATAATTTTAATTCAGTCTTATCAAGGGCATTATTAGCTCAAGATCCAAGCTCAAGCTCAAGAGTACAAACGTCCGCTATGGTAAAGCAACACAAAAACAACCAGCGATGTGGGATTTTGAAACTAAACTCCCTCAACCAAGAAAAAAGCACGAACAAAGCTGTCACATCACGGAATGAAACAGCTTGGCAATCATTCCCGAGATCGCAACCAAACAGTCACAACAACAAATGAACTAAAAAACGGCTAACATACAAACATCCCTTCCCCTCTCAACTGATTGGGCCCAAAACCAGCCCGGAGGAGCTATCCACCGGCGCCCGGGGGCATGGCAGCTCCCTCCCAGAGGCAACCCTGTATCCAAGGGCAGGCTTCAAACATGGGCCCATACCTCCCAACACCCATCAACTAACCCACCACAGATGAACAAGCACCCAGACTAGCCCTACAGCGAGATCCGCACTGTATAGCATTCGCAACGATAATAAAAAATATTCTAAAATATTATATAAAATAAAATACGAGCGACCAAAAACACCCACCACAAAAACCCCATACCCAAAATGATACTTTCATACCCAAATACCAATACCAATTCTCCCATCCCCTTTTAAAAAAATTGTTAAGGGTCCGAAAACACACCACCACAAACACACACTTTTAAACTTATTCCAGACAGCTGACCAGTGCCGCAGATTTTTAAAATACATTACAAATAAATATCAACGTTAAACCATATCCAACATAACATCTCCACCCAAAACTCACAAACTTCCTCCACCTCTCCACACACCTATTCATCAACACCTCCATCCTCTCCCACTACACCACCACTCCAAATAAACCACACCCCTAACTCCACATCGCACCACACTCCACCCCCCTAACCACACCATACAAACACTCCTCTCACTCATTCCAATATACATACATTATATTTTAGACCCTTACGCCTAACCAATAAAGCAATCACCGCCCACCCCAGCCCCCCCCCTCCCCCCCCTCCCCCAAGCCCGCACACTCAGCTGCCCTAGTCCGCTCAAGCAACCGCAACAACTACTAGACTCATCACGCAACTATAATAATTAGGCGCTAAAATTCGCGCCCATTACCTTAAACCCCCCACAACATATCCACCATCTACCCCAAGAAAGCTATCCCACAAGTCTACAACCCCCCGATACGAAAATTCCTACACCTCAACAGTTGCCTTTAGTGATGTGCTCACCCCCCACAGCCGCAATCCCAAAAACACCCCACCAATAAAACCAATAAAAACCCCCCCTTCCAACAACAAACACCCCCCCACCCCCCTACTGCCCCACCAGCCCACCTAACAACCACCCCCTTCACTTTGCTCAAGACCACACGCACGCACCTCGCACTCATCTCACCTAACATTCCCCCAATGGTAACCTCTAGATTAGCAATATTCAAGACCGCATAACCAAATCCAAGCGAACATTCAGGTCAACCATCTCAGCTAAGAGCTCACCAAGTAACCCACGACGAGGCTTCAACGCTATCTCCCAAGCACTCCCTGCTATCAAAAATCCCCCTAATAATAGTAGCTTATACTGAGCTTAAAAGTTATTATCCTTTAGCTTTACACGCCGAAACAGCCGGCAAACTAGTGTTCAACATTGCAATTAGTATAGATACATAGCATAGATCATAGAATATCAATACAAATTTGTCATATACAACTTTAAACACCACCCCCACCCCCCCCAACACAAAACCCCAACCCACCACAACGACGACGCAAACCAAAACACATCGCTTATCAGCAACATGCATAAAGTATGATAATATCCAGTAAGGTAGGGTAGATGATTAAGCTAGTTATTTATTCATAATGGTGACGCTAACCACCAATGAACCCACCAGATAGCCGCTAACACCCTTCACAAAACCCCCGCCCGACCCCCCCCCGAGCAAGCCTCCCCCCCCACCCACCCCCCCAACCATCCACCCGCAACCCGCACCCCCACCACCTCCCCACCCCCCCCCCCCCCCCCCCCCAACACCACCCCCCCCCCCCCCCCACCCCCCACACACCCATCATCCTCCAATCTTAACCAGTGGGGAGTTTGGAATAAAGCAGTCTTTGACCTCCAAAAGTCAAAGTGATATTAAGATTTTAATTAAGATAGTTAGTTTAGCAAAATTTCAATATTATTAAAAAAATTAATAGTCAAAAAAGGAAGAGTATTTTATAATATATTTTAAATTACAACGTAGCATTAGAACAGCAAAGTTTACGCGCTCATAGTTATACATAGTTACTCCAAACCCGCACCCAAGGTTCCTTAGGAGTTATAAGGATTTTATAGCTTCATATTGAACTTTAGCCTCTTGACTGTTGATGGCACCTACACACACACACACACAACACTTTCGGAGCAGAGGCACGTTACACACACACACACACACACGTAGAGAATATACACATTCCCCTTAAGGAACCTGCGGACTTCTTGGTTGGCTCGTGTGACCCCCCTGCAAAGTGCACCAGTACCTAACAATAAGTTAGACTAAGCAAAATAGCTGTCACTTTTGGCTTAAGATTAAGCCAAGTAATCTTAGGACTTAGCTTTTCAAATTAAGGTAGTATATAGTTTAAAGGTAGCTTAATACAGATTAGGTAATAGATTTAGATTTATTGCTTAATAGTTTAGCTTAATTTAGCTGTCAAAATTCACCAAATAGCCAAAAGCATCAAAAATGGTAGGTAAATTAGTGGTTTCTTAAAATTGTTAAATTTAGCTTAAGTTACTTGTTTAATTGCTTAAATAGTTAGTTTATAAATAGTTCTTTAAGCCTTCTATAGCTTATAGTCTATTTTACTTCTTTGTGCTTTTTAGCTTAATGAGATTTTGTGCTTATTTTCTAGATTTTTAAGTTTAGTAAGGCATGTTCATCAATATCATTTCATTTGCTTTATTAAATGTTTCTGTAGATATAGTTTTTTCTTTTCATTTTCCATTCTAGATACGAGCAACTCTATCAAGCATTTTTTTATTTATACTTTTTTAATTAGTAAGGAGATCCTAGAACCGTCCCTTTTTCATTTTAAAAAAAAAAAAATTAATAAAGCTAGAATTGAGCTTGTTACAAGCTTTTAAGTGAAACCAAAGCCAAACCCTCACTTTCTGTAACAGCTTATTTACATAAGCTGGTTTAAGGGAGAGCTTATTCGTTAGTTTAGAGCTAAAGAGGTTCCATCATTTAGTTTAATTAAAAAAATAGCTTATATTAGTGTCATTTTTAAATCCCTAGTAATTAGTTTTCGGGTGATGTGGGGGTGGGGGGGGGGGGGGGGGGGGGGGGGGGGGGTGGGGGTGTACTAGTAGGGATAATAAAAAAATAAAAAAAGTGCAAAAAGGGGTTGCCCACACTCGAACCCACGACCTCCCACACACAACACCAATGCCTTAACCAGTTTGCTTCAATAGCTCATCCGTTCTTCTTTCCTTTCATTAAAACTTTATACACACTTTAGCCTATTAAGCCAAATAAGCTGTTAAGCTTATTTCGTGGCTTATTTTATAAGCTACAACTTCGGGCTTACTTTTCCTTGGTTTCTTATAGCTTAAGCTATTTTCTGAAATTTTTTTCTAGAATTTTTACTATAAGTTTAGTATTTTTAATCTTTTATTTTCTTTAAAAACTTTAAAAAATCATAAAAAATAGAAAAATAATCAGAAAAATAAAAATCTTTTTTTATAAAATTTTCTTTTTATATAAAGTTTGTAGGAAAATTAGTTTCACTTTTGTAGGGTCTATTTTGCAAAAATTTACTTTTTAAAGAACGGGTTTCGTCCCTGTTCTCGGTTTTCAATTTTTAACCCTCGTTTTAACTCCGTTTTCACTCTAGTTTTTTTTTAAACTTCATTTTAAGTCAATTAGAATACATTTAAAAAGAAAAATTTTAATTAGGTTTAATTTTGTAGAATTTAGGTTTTTTGCCTTAGTTTTAGAGTCCCGTTTCTCGTTTTTAATTAAAGTTTGAAATTGTTGCTTTTTATTTAGTAGTGATAGCTTATCAAAAAATGATCCTTGCTTCATTTCAAATCGTAATCCGAGACTACAACGTGTATTTTCAAATTTCACTAGTCGTTGGGAAAACGACCCGAGTGATCATACTTGCCCAGTTAATATACATTATTTAATATATTAAATTATATATATTTTGAGAGTGGAATTTTACCGAGGTAACTTTGGTAATTGGGGTTTTCTTATTGCTCTTAGGTTTATATATAATATAGTGATATATTTTGGGTATATAAAACTTCAACACCAAGTTTTTGGCGTCCGTTAGCCAGGGGACTATGTTTAAGATTCCTACGTTTTTTGTGTTTGTTGATTGATTTGAAGATCCTTTCAACCACTCGAAAAATGTTTTATTCTTTGTTTTAAATATCAAAAATCCAAAAAAAAAATTATAAAATGATAAAAAGCAAAAATAATTTTCCTTTTCTTTTTAGTATAAGTAAAAGATAAAAAAAATAGAAAAATCAAAAAAAAAAAAATCTTCCTTTTTAATTAAGAGATAAAAGTCACCAATTGGTAAAAATACCAAAATATAACATTCTCAACGAAGGTGTTATCATAATAATTTCCGGTGAACTTGTTGGTTCCCAAATCGAACAAAAGATTTAACAGTTGCCATTTGAGTCTCTACGAAGTAACGGCTCACCTTGCAAAGCAAATTTTCAAGAGCTACCGTGAAGTCGTTGAAATATATTGGATTAAGGTCTCTTTCGTGTAACCGTTAAAAATTCATTGTTAAAATATATTATATATATATATATATATATATATATATATATATATATATATAGAAAAATATATATATATATATATATATATATATATATATATATATATATATATATATAAATATTATATATAAATATATATATATATATATAATTTAGAGTAAAGTTATGCTGTTTTGATTTTTAGTTTTCCTTTTTATGCGCACTCGTTCGCAATCTCAAAGACGTCGACAACAACAAACTCTTCCAGATTTATGTTGTTGAAAATTTTGATTAGTAATAAACAATTTGCGATCAAAACATGTTGCAAGGCCGACAATACGTACGATGCCTAAAATGTTACAAAGCACACCATCGAGGGGTATGAAGAAGCTATAACTGTTCCATTGATCATGCTAACAAGTTATGAGCTTAGAACAACCTTTAATCAATCTGTGCAAAGAGTAATAAGTATTTACGTGGTTTATGTAGACAAGATCCTCACAATCACCTTCGATTTTTTTAATAAGGTCACTTCAACGTTTAGACATCCCGAAGTTCCGAACACTTCGATAAAGCTTTTGCTTTTTCTTTTTTCTCTAGACGGTGAAGCCTAAGATTGGTTAGACAAGGAACCTCCAAAGATCAAATTCTCACATGGGACCCCTTTTATCAAATTCCATAACCAACAATTCTTCCCACCATCAAAAACAACTTACCTTCGGAACAAAATCACCAATTTTTTCCAAGAACCAAACGAAACCTTCAACGAAGCATGGGAACGTTTTAAAGGACTCCTTCGTCAATGTCCTCACCATGGCTTCTCGGAACTACACCAACTCGATACTTTTTACAATTCTTTGAATTCAAACGATCAAGATGCCTTAGATTCCGCCGCGGGTGGCAATTTCTTAGACAAGATGCCTCAAGAAGGTTTAGCGATTATTGAAAGCAAGTCAAAAGTTCGTTACTCAAGAAGTCGTGCTAATGATTCAAGAGTGAGTACGGATGCTCCTCTTTCTAATTCTTCACCTTCTAATAATTCTTTCGATATGCAACAAATAGCCGCTTCTCTCGAGGATAAGATGACTATCAAGATGAACAAGATGTTGAATGAAATGAAAGCTTTAGTTGTTACTACTCCTGCACCCGTCAAAGCAGTTGAGGAAGTTTGTGTCACTTGTGGTTCAAATCATAATTTTAACCATTGTCCGTTAACTCGAGGTGGAAACGATTTTCCTGTTTTTCATGACAACATCCAACAATTTCAACAAACCGCAGCCGTTGGTAATTTTCTCCAAAGAAACCAACCATCCAATTTGGCAAGTCAAATGAGACCACCGGGTTTCAATCAACCAAATGTCCAAAACAATCAAAACCGATACCAAGGAACCAATTCTAATTTCAACCAAAACCGTGGAGGAAATTTTAACCAAAACCGTCCTAATAATCAAGGAGCCGTTTACCAAGCCCCACCATACCAACCTCCAACAAATCAACCTTTGGTTAATCAAGCTTTACCTCCCGTTTCACAAACTCAAGGAGTGTCTAAAACGGATTTTGAAAGTTATGCTAAAGCAAATGATGCGAACATGAATAACTTGCAAATGAAGTTGGATAATTTTCAAAGAAACCAAAATGATTTTCAAAGAGTTTACAATGATTCTCAAAAGAAGCAAGATGATTTTCAGAAAATGATGCTCAGTTTTATGCAAAGCTATCACACCAACCAACCTTCAACTTCAAGTTCTTTACCAAGCAATACCATTCCAAACCCTAGGAACGAAGCCAAGGCAATTACAACTCGTAGTGGTGTTTCATACGATGGACCTCCGATTCCACCGCCGGTGGTGGAAAAGACAAAATTGAAGAGCCTTCTTTCGTTGCTAACAAAGCCAAACCTAATTTGCCTTACCTTTCAAGACTCAACAAACAAAAGATTCGAGAAAAGGATGATATCCTAGCTTCAAAGTTTATGGAAATTTTTTGTAATCTTCACTTTGAGCTAAGTTTCGCGGATGCTCTTATTCATATGCCAAAGTTTGCTCCGATGTTCAAAAAGATGCTT